>ML805029.1:159952-223096 GCA_009831015.1 Picea engelmannii | reverse complement strand
CATCTGTGCACCTTCATGACAACCGTAGATCTATGCACACTTTTTAATCACCATTCCGTACCCCCCCCACCATTAAAAGCAGAACAATCAAGGGGGTCCGGAATCCACTATCAATCGTTGATCTACGCACCGCTAGATTGAGCGTCGATCTAAGTGCGTTCTTTATCCTCCAGGCACGAATGTAGAAAAAACTTAGGCTTTAGTGTTTTTTGTGGGTTTTGTGCGATGGTTCCCTTGCTTTTGTCTCCACAGGGTTAGGAAAAAACACTCAGCGTCAACAACCATGAATTTTCTTTTCTTTTCCTTTCCTTGAAAATAATTTGCAGAGATGAAATATTATTTGCAAACCAAAATACACCCAGAGTGAAAACATTTCCAGTCACCAGATGATACTATGAATTCTAGGGTTATAACACTCCTGAATTAGATCTGGTAGGTTACATGGGCATATCTTTGATAGGGAAATTAGAGCTAGATATCCCTACCTTTATCGATGCCATCGACATGGATTCCTTCCGTAGTGTTTTTCTGCTATCTAGAGAAGATCTCTTGGGATCCATGACTGACGTTTTTCCCTTGACATGTATCATTTTCAGAGAATTATTCTCTTGAAAGCCATGATCAGGGAGAATATATGAGCATAGTTTTTATTCTCTATGGAAATCTCGTTAAAAAATGAAACAGAAGCTACGAGCATAGTTTTTCCTCTTTGTGGAAAGCTTGTTAAAAAATGAAACAAAAATCTGGGGATTGAACCTAGAGCTACAAGAATAGTTATTTTCCTATTTCATGCTCGTTAAAAATGAAATAGTCACATCTCCTATCAATTCGAGTCTTTTTTCTAGATATCATAGATATCGAGTTGGGTCTTTCATTAGAACTTGTAGCAAAACCTTCATTTCATCCACCCTTATCCTTTTTCACCATCTAGTACAGAAATTGGTAACAAACTCAAAGTCGATGAATGAAATGAAGCTTGGGGGTGCATGTCTCCAACCTTTGATTATCATTCTAGATTTAAGCCGCTAGCTTCTCAAGCTGGGGGAATAGTACCAACCACCCTTGGGTATCCCTCAAAACCTTTGGAAATTACATTGGGAAATTACAAGCATAGTTTAATTTTGTTTCAAGGTTATGTAAAAATGAAACCAATTATGAGCTTATTTTTTGTTCTTTCTTGTGCTCATAAATACATGAGAATGTGACTGAGTATACTTTTATCACTTTTTCGGACTCATAAAGGTTATATGAAAAAGGAACACCCTGCACTTTCCTTTAATATTTTTTCAGACTCTCTAAACATGAAAAGATTGTCGAGTGATCTTGCTTCCTAGTTCGTTAAAAGGTTTGAAAGAGCATCTTTCGAGTGGTATTTTATCTCTTTTTCGGCCTTGCGAGACTAATTACAAAAAAGGAACACTCTAATCAAACATGATTATAATATTTCTCCCCTGTATTTTTTTACACTTTTTTCAGGATTAGGAGACTAAATTTACAAAAAAAATCATTCATGGAATCGTCTTTAAGTTATTTTTAGACTCTCTAAACATGAAATACCACCGATTTTACCTTCTTTGATCTCGTAAAACTATGCATCGAAGGACCTATGTGAGTCCAATCTCCAGGACCCATCTGAGACAGAACCCTTCCTTCCTCGTGTTCGTTAAACATATGTCGAGGGACTCATATGAAGGATGAGCTATACCGAGCATATTTTATCCTCCCCATGCTCATTAAAAAAGAAAAGGGGTACTCATATATCTGGATGGGGGAAAAAATTGAAGGAAGTGGGTCAATTTTTTGGGAATCCTTTATGGCAACTATTGTTGCCCTTGAACATGGCACTTTTTTGCATCTTGTCTTACAGTTGGGTAATACGCTTGTCTCTGATTCACACCAATCCCATGTGTCACCATAATTTTTCGTCTAGTCTAAGAGTTATCTTATTTTCTTCACATTACATTATTGGTACTTGTCGATTCAATGCTTCCAAGTCAGTTTTCATGCCTCATCGTGTTCAAGGGAAGTTTCACTTAAAACCATCCATCTACAATATTTCTAGTTTCCATTTCCTATGTTAGTCCATACTCATTCTATTCACCGTATTACATCACTTTCCTGTGTCAATTTCTTTTCAATGATGGGGGATGCTGGTTGTGGAGCCTGATTATATTCTTGATTCATAGGTTTGTTTCACCCGTGCTTGGACCCCATTCCCTAATGGGGTTTGGGGGGATTCCCTAGAAGGAAATCTTGTTTTATGAGGGAATTGTATTGTGTCTTTGAATTATTGCGAATAATGTATTTTGAGAGAGGATACCTCGAGAGAATGTAGAGGAAGTTATAGAGGGTGTGTTGTAGGTTGTATCCATTCATTTTCTAGATAATAATAAATGAAGGACCTGGCAATTTCTTTGGTGGACATAGCCCACACTGGGTGAACCAAATGTATCTATGTCTTTATTCCATTTTGTATTTTCTATGTTTTATTTGCGCATTTTATTTATTTATTTCTCTGCGATCCTATTTTTCTAACAATTAGTATCAGAGCAAAAGGTAACTCATAGGAAAAGTGGGTTCTTGGTTCGAGTGGGAGAAATGGCGGAAGATGGAAAGTTTAGGGTCGAGAAATTTAATGGCAAAAACTACTAGTTATAGAACATATAGATGGAATATTATTTATATAAGAAGGATATATTCCTACCATTGGGTGGAATAAAAAATAAGTCGACAACCATGGAGGATGAAGAATGGAAGGTTCTTGAGAGAAAGGAACTAGGAATGATACTGATGAGTCTAGAAGCGTCGGTGGCTTTCAATATTTCAAAAGAAAAGACAACAAAGGAGTTGATGGATGCATTGGATAAACTATATGAAAGAACCTCGGCGTCCAATAAGTTATTTCTAGTGAAGAGATTATTTAATATGAAGATGTCAGAAGGTGGGTTTGTTGCAGATCATTTAAATGAATTTAATATAGCTACTAATCAAATAAGTTTTGTAAAAGTGGACTTTGATGATGAGGTCAAGGATCTTCTAATCCTATTCTCATTGCCAAAAATCTGGAATGGCTTGGTCATGGATGTAAGTAACTTTGTCTCTGGTTCAAACACTCTAAAATTTGATGATGTTGTTGGTGTTATCCTTAGCGAGGAAATGCGATGGAAAAGAGCATGTCAGGCATCAGGTAATGCGATGACTGTGGAGAACAGAGGAAGACAAATTGATAGAGGAAAGGTATCAAGGAACTGTGGGAATTCTCGGAAGGGAAGTTACAAATCGAGACTAGGAAATATAGAGTGCTAGCATTGTGGGAAGAAAGTACATTTGAAGAAAGACTATAGAGCTCCAAAGAAACAAAGAAATGGACAACAATAGAAAAATCAAGAAGCAAATGTAACAAGTGATGTGTTACAAGATGCTTTGATTATTTATGTATATAATACTTCTGAGTCAAGTGGGTAGTATATTCAGGGGCTTCATTTCATTCCACACCCCATAGGAAACATTTTCTAGATTATGTTCAAGGTGATTTTGGATAGGTTCATTTGGGTGATGATGCACCATGCAAAATTGTTGGAATGGGTAAGGTACAAATAAATCAAAATAATGGAAACCAATAGTTATTGAAAAAGGTAAGACATGTGCCAATCTAAGGAAAAGTATAATTTCAACAGGGTAGTTGAAAAGTGAAGTTTGTATATCTATATTTACAGATAAGGCATGGAAGGCCACCAAAGGATCACCGGTGATAGAAAAAGGAGAGAAGGTAGGTACATTGCATTTATGTACTGGTAATACTGATTCTTCTATCTCTGTAGCTTCTACATGAGTGGATACAACACCGTGGCATCACAAGATTGGACAAATGAGTGAGAAGGGGATGTATATACTTCACAAAATAAATTTGTTTCCAGATATTACACAAATTGATTTGGATTTCCGTGAGCACTATTTTTATGGAAAACATAAGAGAACCAATTTTCTCAAAGTTGAAAAGGTAAAGAAGAATGAAAAGTTAAAGCTTGTGCATACAGATGCATGGGGACCATATCAGGTATCATCTCTTGGTGGCTATCATTATTATGTTACTTTTATTGATGATGCAACTAGAAAAACTTGGGTTTATTGCATTTGAAAAAAAATATGATGTTTTTTATACGTTTAAGAAATGGAAAGCTTTGGTTGAGAATGAGACAGGAAAAATGTTGAAGTGTCTCAGATCAGAAAATGGAGGTGAATACCACAACACGGTGTTTGATGATTATTATTCATACCATGGGATTTGTAGAGAGAATATAGTTCCAAGAACACCACAA
Organism: Picea engelmannii; assembly: GCA_009831015.1. NCBI lineage: Eukaryota > Viridiplantae > Streptophyta > Pinopsida > Pinales > Pinaceae > Picea > Picea engelmannii. The sequence goes on along the minus strand of ML805029.1, from coordinate 218,777 downwards.
GAAAATGGTGTGTCAAAAAGGATGAACAAGACCATCATGGAGCGTGCAAGGAGTATGATATTGCATACAAGGTTTCCCTTACCATTTTTGGAAGATGTTGTAAATATTGGTGTTTACTTAATAAACAAAGGACCTTCAATCTCTTTGGATTGTGACATTCCAGAGGAGGCATGGACATGTAAAAAGGTAAACTATTAATTTCTTAATACATTCAGTTGTGAAGCATTTTTCCGTATTGATAAAGAAAATAGAACAAATATTGAAGAAAAATCCAAGAAGTGTACCTTTATTGGATACATTGTTAATGATTTTAGTTATCGCTTATGGGATTGTGAAAAAAAAAAATCATTAGAAGTAGAGATTTCATATTCAATGAGTAGGTAATGTACAAAGATCAGTTACAGGGAAAGAAACGGGAAAAAGAAAAACTAGAATACAAAATGCTTGATGAGATAACTGAAAAATAAATTCTAAAGGTACCAAAAAATAAAAATGTAAAACAATAGGAGCAACATGTACCTCAAACTCCTGCAAGTGTTGTTAGAATATCTACCAGGTTAAGTAGACCCCCTGAGTGATACTCTCTTTCATTTTTTATTTATTGTTAATTGATTTTGGTGAACCATAATGTTATGAAGAGGAAATGAAGGTAGAAACCAAAAAGAAGTGGGAGAAATGCATGAAAGAGGAAATGGATTCCTTAGTAAATAACAAGAATTGGGACTTGGTTCAGTTTCCTGTAGAAAAAAGAGAATTGTAGAATAAATGGCTTTACAAGTTGAAGGAAGAAGACGAAGGAAAAAATGGTAGAACGCTAGACTTGTTGTAAAGGGGTTTTCACAAAAGAAAGGTATATATTTTGATGAAATATTTTATTCCATTGTTAAGATGAATTCAATTCGAACTATTTTAAGTCTTTTGGCAGTAGAATATTTGCATCTTGAACAATTATATGTAAAAAAAACATTTCAACATGGGGATTTGGAGGAAGAGATTTGTATGTAGTAGCCACAGGGGCATGAGGTTAAAGGAAAGGAGAATTTGGTATGCAGGTTGAAGAAGAGCTTGTATGGAATAAAGAAAGCTCCAAGGCAGTGGTATTTGAAGTTTGACAGGTTTATAAAAGAACAAGGTTATAATAAATTTCATTCTGATCACCATGTTTATTTCAAAAGGCTAGAAAATGGAAGCTATAGTATCTTGCTATGGTATGTAGATGACATGCTTGTTGCAGGATATAATATGCAAGATATAAATGTGCTTAAGAAGAAATTAGATAATTCATTTGAGATTAAGTATTTGGGTGCTGCAAAGAAAATCTTTGGTATAAGAATAACTAGAGACATGAAAAATCACAAATTGACATTGTCTTAGGGTGAGTACATACAGAAGGTGTTGGAGAGGTTTAGAATGCATAATGCAAAACCAGTTAGTACACCTTTGGCCAACCATTTCAAATTAACTAAGGAAATGTGTCCCAAGACATAGGAGGAGATATAAGACATGTCCAGGGTCCCTTATTCACTAGCAGTTGGAAGCTTGATGTATGTGATGGTTTGCACAAGACCAAATATTGCACATGCAATGGGAGTTGTGAGCAAGTATATGAACAATCCAGGTAAAGAACATTGGGAGGCAGTAAAGTGGATTCTCATGTATTTTAGAGGTATTTTTACTCATGCATTATGTTTTGGAGGTTCAAACATTGTTCTACAGGGATATGTTGATTCAGATATGGCAGGTGTTGAGCACTCAACACACCCTAAAAGTCTACGTAAAATCTCACTTTTTGGGTACCACTTGATCTTTTGGCATTGTCTAATATGAAAAATGTGCCCTTCGCTTATCTCTTTTGTTTCTCTTTAAGTCTTTAAAATCTTGCTTGGACATGTGAAAATCATTAACTTAAAAGATGAATATCTAAATTAGAGAAATGACAGTCAAAGTTTTCCTGTACGTGCTTATGGATTTCAGCATTGGGAAGGATTAAGTATGAAAGAAAAAGCTAGAGAGAATCAAAGTTTCCAAGCCCCGATATTGGTCGGTGTCGGCAGACACGAAATTTCTTTTGCGACAGGAACCACAAAGAATATCATCGATGACCGATTAATTTGGCATCGACGAAAGGTTAGAGAATAAGCATTGAACGAAAAATGAAATAATAATCACCGACCTCCGGGATGTTTTCGACATCGGGAGTTTTGAAGGACGATAAACCCCGAAGAAACTACGCGTTGATTTTTGAATGTCGATCCCTGATAATCACCCGACATCGACAGTCACAATATCTATCTCAATTTTGCGCGATCGACGTAAATGAAGTCCTGAGTGCAACCCTTACCCATGAGATGAGTTCTATTTTTTTTTAATAAGCCCCAAGTTAGTAATGCCACGTCGGCATCATTCGACATCAGAAGTTTTTAAAGGAAAATATCAACGAACTTACAAAATAACTCAGAACAACAGTAATTACAAAATCACATAATTATGAGAAGCTTGAATAAGAACATGGTAGATTTACGCGCAAAGAGGAAACACGATGCTTTCAACTGCTATGGCTAGAATCTGTTCAGGTAAAACATTTTCAAAATTTCATATATTAAGGTTCCCGCTGGGCTTAGGTTACATACAATAAACACTACCAACACCTTGGAAAACCGACCCAGTTACATCGAGAAAGTGAAAATTCTCACAACAAACAGGGAAAACTATCAAAACATACATCACTTCCGAGAATATAAAACAAGGGTCCACCCATCATGTATCTCCTGCACAAGGAACTTCTCTCAGACTACTCCATGCAACTTGCAATGTTCTTATGTTCTTCTCCTTCATCATCCTCTCTGCTTCACACAACTGCACAATCATATCTTGTGCTTCCCAAATCTGCCTCTTGAGCCAATTTGTGCTTCCTTCGTGACTTGGTGGTGCTGATACATCCTCGTTATGCACCGCTAGTTGTCTCCACAATTCTCTATTTTCTTGATAAATTTCGGCTATGGCAAGTTGTGCCTGCTCCAACTGTTGATTGGGGCTTTCAATGTTAGAACCTAATACCCCTTTCCTTCGCATTCGGCTCCTATTTCCTTGACTGGTATTCCCAACAGGCCCTAGCCAAGTAGCATGCATCATAAACTCCTTAGCGTCCGGGTGTGCACTCAGCTAAGTCAAGATGTGGCTTCCTCTTACTTATTTTTTCTGGGCCTTCACCTCCTCCATGGTGTTGACTTTTGAGAAGGCATGGCCTCCAACCTGTGTACTTCAGACACAATTTTCTCCACTTTGACCTTCGCTTGAGGCATTGACATCATTTTGGAGAAAAGGTAAGGACCTCCTTTTAAAATCTCGGAGGCACTCGATGCCAATAAGAAATATTCCCAGGCATGTTGGGGTTCAAACCTGGAGCTCCGGCCGCCTCACAAACCCCGTCTTGTGTTTTGAGGGGATCCCATGGAGCGACAACATGTGTGCTTAGACGTCCATGACTGGATGAAGGGCCACGACACAGAGTCTGATAGAATTGGAGTTGAAAGACTAGTCCCTACTTGTATACAAACTCGACCGATGCGTAGAACTTGCATAGAACATCTAAGATTTATAACAGAGCGAGGCAGTGAGACAAAACGTACCAAGGAATACTCATACATTGCGATGGGATGTTTTGAAGAATTAACGCGTCATATTTGCATGACGGATATGATCTAGGATGTATTAAACGCAACTGATAGGAGTTGTAGAGAATATATGGTACAATCATTTCCAATCTCTTTAATCTTCCCAGCCTCCACTATTAGTGAATGATGGTTGACACACTCGGTGATACGACTTATAGGGTAACAACTTGCCTCGACTTGGGGTGTTTAACGACTTCTTTTATTATGGTATATGAAATTTTGGGAGCTGACACACACTTTCATCACACATTCAACTCTGGCATCCTTTCCAGACCCTAAGGGGAAATCGACCTCTAGAATGGCTTCAACGCTCGTATCTGTTGTACCTGATCTACCATGCTATGGCACGTAGATGTAACTCATCCAAACTGAAGAGGAGAGACAATGCATATAGAGACGTTATAGGTCATTCAAAAGGTTACTTGGATCATGTAAGTATTTAACAATCAGGACTAGCAAGCTCTACATGTACGCATCGATTTTTTTTTTCTGCTTACATCTTCCTATGTTTTGCCTGATAAGTAATTTCTAAATTATGTCAACCCCGATTTTAGGAAATATCCCTCTGACCACTGAACAAATTTCTCTATGTAACCTTGCCAAGAAACCCGAAGGAAACATTGGGGTAAGATCAACGAAGCAATGAAGGATATAGGACTCCTCGATTTCGGCGACCCCAACAACTTCATCGACTTATGAAACATAATCGGATGACATTCCAAGAAGGATTCACTATAGGCTGAAGAGCTAGCCAAGGTGACCGATATGTCGCTAGGACAAATGAAAATATTTATGGAACATCCGATGAAGGCTCAAACCGTGCTACAACAATTAAACACTAGTCTAATGAAGTACCAAGTGCATGTGGTGGAGATCAGAGGATTATACGTGGCTCTGATAGAGAAACACAAGTTCCCATGGGCCTGAACCTATGAAGAGTTATTTATCAATTGGTCTGAGTACGAGAAAAATCACCCTTTCAAAGAACTGTCTTGAGTTAACTGCTAAAGAAACTGTTAGAAGATGATGCCACATGGCATATTTTGCTTTTCTTAAATTGCACTTAGCCATTGTTTTCAGTTGAAATTTAGATTATAAATAAAGACATCGAACAATTAGGTAAGGGTTGATGGTTGTGGCAAGAACTCTTTCTTTCTGGTTGTTAAGAATTATTTTGAAGCTTCTTTGAATTGAGAAGTCCTTCTGGACCAAAGACAAGTTATTTTCATCAACTTCATGTGTGATTGGACGTGGATAAGAACTATTTCCTATCTTGTTTCATGAATGGTGCTATAATGAGTAAGAGAAATTAATTATGTTATCAAGTTATCTGGTGCAATGTTTTGTTGTTCTTTGTTTTAATGATGAAGATGAATCGTTGTGTTATTATGTGAAGAATGGTTCTGGTAGATGAATTATTTTTCTTGCCATTATCTCATTGCATATGTGTTTTCTTTCTGGTAGTTAGTATCTCAGGTAGTAATTGGATGCTCACATGGTTAATGTATTAGTACTAGGCCCGTGGTATAAAATTGTCGTATGCATGCTTGAGAAACAAGTTATCCCAAGTTCAACCTCTTCCCCTTAGTTAAGATTAATTCCATTTTTGTTGCCAAGTTGGTATATACCGACTTACATCTCATATCGGTCCCACCCAAGAGAAAATATACAGAAAAAAGAATGGTCCAAACTTAAGGAAGAAACTTCACAAGAAAACGTAAATCCCATCGATAATTTGGCCAGATCGCAAGATCTAGAAAACCATTCCACTAATAAACGTTGTAGAGCCTAATTAGGCCTCGGTGGTGGGTTTGGTTCCTACTATTGAATCAAGGGATTTAAATCCCATCAATAGAATTGGCGCTAGAAGGAGGGCCTGAGAATGAATGGCTAGATATATATTCTATAGAGTATTTCAAATAGCCTATAGATTCAAAACAACCCACATGAATGGATATTCATTCCCAAGACAACCCACACACGTTGAGTACTCCTGAAATGAGTAACTCACCCCAGCCTGAGGAAAAACCTTTTCACCCTGAAATACCTTACACTCTTCCTCACGAGGAAGTAAATCAATTCAGAAGAATCACAAGAGCCTACACCCGATAGATCGCTGCGTTGTCCTTAGCTCCCATACTCCCTCAAAGAAAAAAACAAAGCAGACCAGTGGTTAGTACTCCCGAAGAGGTTTTCGTACACTTGGTAGAAGACTTAATAGATTTTTCAATCACCAAAATCCAAGAACTTCTTGATTTGATACCCGAAACACCAGTCGACGACGTCTCTGAACTAGATGATTTTTCAGAAGAGGAGGAGTTTAACTCAGAGTCTGAAGATATGGAAGGAAACAATGACCATAATGATGAAAGGGGGAAACCACCTCTGAAAAATCGACCCTAGTTAGCCAGAGATGCTTTGGCCCTCCCAGGACCAGTTCGTAACCTTCCTCGTCATCCATAGAAGTTGCTTCCTAAGTTCGATCCAAAAACCTCTAGATTTCCTGAAGATCATATCAAGAAATTTATACTAGTGATCAGGCTTATGAACATCCAACATGAAGACATAGTATGTATAATTTTCCCCAATACATTTGAAAATTTGGCTTCCATGTGGTACTTCAATCTACCGATAGGATCTATAACTAGCTGGACGAAGTTCCAGAAAGATTTTCTAGACAAATTTGTCGAAGAAACTACTACAGGAGCTCTGATGGCAGAGTTGTTAGCCGCCACCATGAGTTTGAAAGAAAGGGTCAAGGACTTCAATGAAATATTCATGACCATCTTGAACAAGTTCGAGCCCAAAGCTAAGCCAACTCAGGAATTGCAAATCAAAGTTTATGCTAATGCTCTCCCAGCTTCTATTTCCATGTTTGTAAAAAGGGCTGCTAAATGAACCCTAGCTAATAATTTTGAAGAAGCCAAAATGAAATAATTCTAGATGAAAGGGTGTAAAGAAGGTCAGGTTTTGTTAGTTAATAAATAAGCTCAACCTCCTCCCAGGAGAGGACTCCTTTTGACTAGACCGTCAGGGAAACAAGTAGAACAAACTCCCGACAAGGGTAATGGAGACATAGAAGATATACAACGCATGGTTAATAAATTATCAAACGAGATCATAGATATGAAGAGAAACACAGGGGAAGGAAACCAAGGCCAAAGGCTCTAGAATCCATTCTTTAAAATCAACTCATCATTCAAGGAGATTGAACCTCCCCCAACTAACTTAAATATCGATCTAGCGAATGTAGCATCTGATTCCTTCTGTATGTATCACCATGAAAACCACTCTGAAAGAGACTTCCCTCAATGGGTGCACACCATGAATTTGATGGCCAATCGGTTTCTAGACGAAGTTTCCCTGACCGAAAAATTGAGCAGTTCAATTATGAATATTGTCGACTAAGAAGAGGTTGATCCACCACAAGATACAACTATGCTGATATGGGATCCCGAACTGATCATGCCTTTCGACAACCTGTTTGAGTCTCAAGAACCACTTGTTGAGGTCTCGGTGGTGCAGATGCACAGTAAAGGTCCACTTGTCTCAAAAGACATCTCTACTACCCAAACTTTGAGAAATAAGACAACCCCCGATCGCCCGAAAACACCTTTTTCTCCCAGTAAGAAACCTATAAGCATCCATACCCGAGAATTGCCCAAACTCAATTACAACATAGTTCAAGATTTCAAGAAGTTAAGGGATAACATATTAGTCATGGACATGTGCAGGATCCCTCAGTAGAAGGACGTCCTGCTACAATCTTTGAACTTAGTAGATGACCCTACGACTAGCAATGGTCAGGAAAGAAATCTAGCTTCCATAGACCTAGTGAATAAACCAATCGTGAATACCTGTTCAGAATATAAGAAAGGGAAGCCTTTTGTCCCACCTTTCCTCTTAATGTTCAAATTTTTCAATAGGAACCTCCATAATTTTTTGGTATATTCAGGAGCATCTTCCAATGTTATGCCCTTGTCAATTTGCAGAAAATTAAATGCCATTCCTCTACAGAGCGACAAAAACGTGATACAACTAGACAGGAACCAGGTCAAAGTCATGGGGGAACTCAGGGATGTAATGATCAGAATAGCAACAAATCCTAAATTTGTACAAGTGATTGACATCATCATGATAGACATCCTAGAGGCCTATGGGTTATTACTAAGTCAAGATTGGTCTGAGAAGTTAAATGGTACTTTAGCACAGAATGGGAACACCTTTGACTACCACTGAAGGGATACAAGAATATGATTAGAATCGATAGGGAGAGATATCTAAAACATACGGTCACTGATATAGAAACCTTGAATGAACCCTCATCTACATATTTCCCCATGCTGGACAATTATTCTTGCGATTCCCACTTCGAAAAATTTTCCCCTCTCTTATGTGATTTCCCCCTCACTAAAAAATTTGAAATGGTTTTTCAAGAGAAATCGTCGATACCGACAGAAGACACCCTCCTTTGCCAAGACCCTGCGTTAGAAGTTACAGAACAAGAGATAGGAAAACTAAAAAGAAATAAGAAAGAAGAAGAGGGTGATTTTCGTTCACGGATGTGGACCATATACTTTGATGGATCTAAATCGTAGGAGGAATCGGGGGCAGGGTGCATCCTCATTGATCCAAAAGGTAAACGTTATTTATTTTCCTATAGACTAGAATTCGAATACACCAATAACACCACCGAGTATGAAGCTCTAGTACAAGGGTTAAAGAAATCCATAGACTTGAACGTCAAAGAACTGAAAGTTTTCAGGGACTCAGGGATTATCGTTAGACAAGTAAGGAATATTATACACTATAATTCCCCGTACTTGAAGAATTATCAGCAGGAAGTTCATAGGTTAATGGAGCATTTTGAGGCTTTCAATATCACCACAATCCCCAAAGAAAAGAACATCCTTGCTGATTCCTTGGCCACAACGGATTTGAGGCTGTCACCTCTAGAGGACTATGATGCCTCCCAGTTCACTGTGGAACTACTCTAAAAACCATCAGTGCCTAACAATATCTCTAATTGGAAGGTCTTTGAAGTAGATGAACAGATCATAAACTTCCTAACTAACCAAGACAAGTTCAAAGATTTATCCATTGATGATGAGGTATTCCAGAAGCAAGTGATAGGAATTGATTCTCAAATAGGCCAGTCTATTGACAGATCAAAATATCACACCATCCTGAAGGGGATAGCTAATCTAGAAAGTATGTTTGACCTGAAAGAACACTTTAGGGGGCCTAAGAACGCTAAGACTGGTAGCTCTTGTCCCCTTCATGAAACTATAAGTATCAAAACCCTGAAAAATCCAAAGAATGTGAATCTCGGCAAGACCATATCTAAAGATGAAAGGAAGGCTTATCTCAAACTGTTAAGACAATATCAAGATGTCTTCGCATGGTCCTACTGAGACCTGAAAAGCTATGACACCCGGATCATTCAACAAACTATACCATTGAAACCTGAGGTGAAACCTTTCCAACAGAAGCTCCAAAAGTATCACCCATCCCTAGAGCCTCTCATGTATCAGGAATTAAAGAAACTTTTAGATGCCAAGATCATTTTCCAAGTTAGGCATTCCACATGGGTAGAAAATTTGGTTCCTGTGAGGAAAAAGTTTGGAGAAATTCGCTTATGCTTAGACTTTAGAAATCTCAATAGAGCTTCAAAAAAGGACAATTACCCAGTATCACCAATGGAGAAACTCCTGCAGACCATGTCTGGCTCGAATATATTCTCCCTACTGGACGGTTTCTTAGGTTACAACCAAGTTCTGGTTTTCGAGGAGGATCGTTTAAAAACTACCTTCCGAACCAACCGAGCAACCTTCACTTATAAACACATGCATTTTGGGTTAATCAACACAAGAGAGACCTTCCAAAGGGCCATGGAAGTAGCATTTCAAGGACTAATCAAAAAGTGTGTGGTAGTGTATCTAGACGACGTAACCGTGTATTCAAAGAACATAGAAGAACACATCCAACACTTAACTCAAATTTTTGAAAGGTGTAGGAAATACAATATATCCTTAAATCCAAGAAAAAACATTTTCAGTGTCGAGGAAGGTAAGTTGTTAGGTCATATTATATCCCAAGCAGGTATTCGCATAGACCCAGAAAGGATTAAATCCATAGACCAACTCTCGTTTCCCCATAACAAGAAAGCTATGCAATCCTTTTTTAGGGAAATCAATTTTGTGAGGAAATTCACTCCCGATTTTGCGGAAATCATCAAACCCTTACAAAAGATGATTCGCAAAGATGCCGAATTTAAGTGGGATGATGAACGAAAGGATTCTTTCAGCAATATTAAAATTTCCATGTCCTAGGCCCTTGTGCTATGAAGTCCTTATTTCAATAGGGATTTCTTTCTCTATACTTTCGCCTTCGACCAGTTGTTAGCTGCAGTATTGACTCAGAAGGATGATGACAACAATGAAGCTCCGGTGTCATTCATGAGCACTAATATCTAGGGAGTCGAGCTTAACTATATTGCTATTGACAAACATGCCTATGTGATATACAAGGCAGTAAAACACTTAAGGTCTTACATCCTCAAGAACCACACCAAAGTGATTCTGCCTCACCCTGCAGTACGATCCTTGTTTACTCAGCAAGAGATGGGGGAAAGCAGAGGGAACTAGATGGAAGGAGTCCAAGAATTTGATCTAGATATAAAACCTTCCAAACTTGTCAAGCGGAAAGGGTTGTGCAAACTCGCAGCTGAATCCCAGGACCAAGCAAATGAAGATTCCAGATGGGAGAATGAAATGGCATTATGGTGTGGTGAAGCTTCATGCATTTCCCCAGGGCCCAAGTCCTGGTATAAGAATATGACCTACCTCCTACACTGTGGGGCCTGCCTAGAAAATCTCAACCCCAGGTAAAGGAGAGCTCTCAGGTTAAAATCTGCACAATACCACCTCATAAATTTGGTACTCTTCCATATTAATTATGATGGAGTAGTCTTAAGATGTCTCAAATGTGAAGATGTAGACAAAGTCCTGAAGGAACTCCATGATGTCCCTGTCGGTGGGAATTTCACAGGAAACACCACTGCTCATAAGATACTGAGAGTTGGTTGTTATTGGCCCAACTTGTTCAAAGATGCCCATACCTATGCCAGAAACTGTAAAACTTTTCAAGTAAGCACCGAGAGGGAGAAGAGAGCAACAATCCCACTCCAGCCAGTGATTGTATCTAGGCCTTTTGAGCAATGGGGGTTAGATATAATAGGAGAAATCACACCAAGCTCTTCAAAACAACACAAGTACAGTCTGACTGGCACTGATTACTTCACAAAATGGGTAGAGGCTATCCCTTTGACTCATGTAAACGAAAAAGTGATGATCCAATTCATAGAGAAACAACTAATCACGAGGTTTGGTGTCCCTTCTATCCTGGTTTTTGATAATGAAACTTACTTCTCTTCCACCCAACTAATGGAGTTTTCTTTGGACAAAGGAATCATAATTATGTACTCTGCAAATTATTATCCACAGGGAAACAGGGTGGAAAAATCGACCAATAAGAACCTAGTAAGAATACTAAAGAAGATGGTTGAAAATAACCAAAGGAATTTGCATAATCTACTCCACAACTCTTTGTGGGATGAAAGGGTCACACCCAAATAAGCCATCGGAAATTCCCCATACTTCCTAGTTTACGGACAGGAAACCATTCTCCCAAATGGGCTTTATCTTCTATCTCTTCAAATAGCCCAAGATTCCAACGAGGATCCCTCCTCGGTCATACAACAAAGACTTGATACTCTGCTCATGCTAGAAGAAGAGAGAGAAAAGGCTAAGTCAAAATTCATAGATCACCAACAGATAGTGAAAAGGTGGATTGACAAGCATAAGGCCAAAGAGAAGGATTTTGAAATAGGAGACTTAGTACTGAAATGGGACAGGGAAAATGAGTCGAAAGGAAAACATTCTATGTTTCAGAATCTGTGGCTTGGACCTTTCCAGATGGTTGAGAAGATTGGGGTGGGAAATTATCGGTTACATAATCTGAGGGGGGGACCTGACGCCCTCCCAGTAAATGGCCAAGCCCTTAAACAATATTTCCAATAAATTAAAAAAAAAAAAAAAAGGGAGGCATCTTGTTTTAGTGTTTTCATGATTTCGAAATACTTTTCTTTTCGGTTTTCTTTTGCTTTTTGGGTTTCTTCTCTTTTGAAAGTTGTGTTTAGTGGGACAATGGTTGACCTTAAGTCATGTGACATAGCGAACTATGTTCCAAACTCATCACTCACATACAACACAAGAAGCATCAATGAACTTGCGGTTGCTTTGAGGATCCCTCCATCTAACCCACGCAAACGAACAAATTCGAAGAAATGCTAGAAGTGTCTGCCTAGTGGTTTGGTAAGACCTTAAGGGTAATAAGTAAATCTGGAAAGGACTACATGAACCTGAACACAAAGCTAGCAAAGGGTCCACCTAACCATCTCACTTTGCGAAATAAACAGACGTCATCCTCTCTCACTCGCTTAGGGTATCTTGCCAAAATAAAATGGACATTATCAAAAGAGTGATCAGTAGGGGAGGGTATGCAGATATCTCCATCAGGGATAAATATGCTCGTTGGCAGTGGAGCAAGGTCTGTGATTTTGGGGTGACTCCTCCAATGCTATGGACACTCGCTGGCAGCGGAGCAACACCAAAACGAAGGAGTAAAGGTAACTAAAGGCTTCATGCTAGTGAATGCTTTGCTAGAATTTTGTAAAAGGGGACGTAAGTCAAGGTTACATGAAACAAAGGAGGAATAAAGGTCGAAACCCCATAGGAAGAATCAGAAGCATCAACCAAAGGATTTCAAATTTCCACAGGTAAAAGAGGCTTTGATTTAAAACTAGGAAAGTTTCTCCACCAACTTTTGTACCAACCGAGAATGAAGGAAGAATAGAGATTCTGTGTTCGCCCAGTGAATCGCCATTTGTTGAGCACTCAACATACCCTAAAAGTCTACGTAAAATCTCACTTTTTGGGTACCACTTGATCTTTTGGCATTGTCTGATATGAAAAATGTGTCCTTCGCTTATCTCTTTTGTTTCTCTTTAAGTCTTTAAAAGATTGCTTGGAATTGTGAAAATCATTAACTTAAAAGATGAATATCTAAATTAGAGAAATGACAGTGAAAGTTTTCTTGGACGCACTTCAGGATTTCGGCATCGGGAAGGATTAAGCATGAAAGAAAATGCTAGAGAGAATCAAATTTGTGGAGCCCTTATATTCGTCGGCGTCGACAGACGCAAAATTTCTTTTGCGACAGGCACCACCAAGAATATCTCCGATGATCGATTAATTCTACATTGGTGAAAGTTTAGAGAATAAACATTGAATGAAAAATGAAATAATAATCGCCGACCTCTGGGACGTTTTCGACATTGGGAATTTTTAAGGATGATAACCCCTGAAGAAACTACGCGTTGATTTTTGAATGTCGATCCCCGATACTCACCCGACATCAACATTTATAATATCTAGCTCAATTTAGCGCAGCCAACGTAAACGAAGTCCCGAGTGCAACCCTTACGCACGAGATGAGTTCTAGGTTTTTTTTTTAATAAGCCCTGAGTTAGTAATGCCACGTCGACATCATTTGGCATCAAAAGTTTCTAAAGGAAAATATCAATGAACTTACAAAATAACTCAGAACAATGGTAATTAAAAAATCACATAATTATGAGAATCTTGAATAAGAACATGATATATTTACGCACAAAGAGGAAACATGATGCTTTCAACTGCTATGACTAGAATCTGTTCAGGCAAAACATTTTTGAAAGGTTCCCACCAAGCTTAGGTTACATACAATAAACACTACTAACACCTTGGCCAACCAACCCGGTTACATCGAGAACGTGAAAATTCTCACAACAAACAGGGAAAACTATCAAAACATACGTCACTTCCGAGAATACAAAACAAGGGTCCGTGCATCATGTATCTCCTTCACATGGACCTTCTTCCGGAATGTTTTGTGCTCCTTGCAATGTTCTTATGTTCTCCTCCTCCATCATCCTCTATGCTTTGTGTAACTGCACAATCGTATCTTATGCTTCCCAAAGCTGCCTCTTGAGCCAATTTGTGCTTCCTTCATGAACTGGTGGTGTTGATACCTCCTGGTTATGCGCTGCCAGTTGTCTCCACAATTATCTATTTTCTTCATAAATTTTAGCTATGGAAAGTTGTGCCTACTCCAACTGTTGATTGGGGATTTCAATGTCAGAACCTGATACCCCTTTCCTTCTCATTTGGTTCCCGCTTCCTCGACTTGTAGTCCCGACGGGTCCTAGCCGAGTAGCATGCATCATGAACTCCTCAGCGGCCAAGTGTGCACTCAGTTCAGTCAAGATGTGGCTTCCTCCTACTTCCTTATTTTTTCTAGGCCTTCCCCTCTTCCACAGTGTCAGCTTTTGAGAGGGCGTGGCCTCCAACCTGTGTCCTTCAGAAAAAAAATTCTCCACTTCGACCTCCTCTTGAGGCACTGACACCATTTCAGAGAAAAGTTAAGGACCTCCTTTTGAAATCTCGGAGACACTCGATGCCAATAAGAAAGAGTCCCAGGCATGTTTGGGTTCAGACTTGGCACTTCGACTACCTCACAAACCCCGTCTCGTGTTTTGAGGGGATCCCATGGAACAACAGTGTGTGTGATTAGACGTCCACGACTGGATGAAGGGAAATGACACAGAGTCTTATAGAATTGGACTCACAAGACCAGTCTCTACTTGTATACAAACTCGAATGCTGCATAGAACCCACACAAAACATCTAAGATTTATAGCAGAGCGGGGAAGTGTGTTATACATTATTTCCGTCATCCCTATGACCATTAATGATGTAAACCTATATGTTTCCTTTAAAGGGGTCAGTGGCCTAAGTTCCTGAAGAAAGAAGAGAGAAGAAATTTTCCTGAGAAAATAATTTGCATTTTCCTTTGTAAAAACCCTATTAAAGAGGATGTTTGCAGGTTGCTATATAGGCAGGGTGTGAGAATGCTTGATTCTCGTAGGCTGCACCATAGCTGGGTTGCGAGAGGTTCACAGGTTTCACTATAAGCAGGGTGCGAGAATGTTCATACTTTGGAAAAATGAGCATCTTCTCGATGCTTCTAGAAGGAGAAACTTCCATGGTGAGGTGGAATCCTAATGGTTTGGATCTTACTTGCTTTCATGATTTGGTGGGATCATCCTAACCTCCTCACCTTATCCTCTTCAACTTATAAAAGGATAGGAGCTCTCATGGAGAAAGTTAGCTTTGGAGTTTGTAGATTTTCGGATGGGCTTGGATGAGATTAGCTTTTGGCTTTTGGAGTTTGTATCTTTTTGGATTAGCTTGGATTGGATTGAGATTCAGAGATTGTTAGCTTGGCTAGATGAGCCACTTTGTCAAGATAGATTGTGAATATTATCAAATCTATTCTCTTAGAATTCTTGGAGCGTTTATGTGTGGGGAATGAAGGACAGTTGGAAGGGACCTTATGACATCAAGGCCATGGTTGTAATCTCTCTTTGACATTTAATATGATACAACAATATGATTCTTTCCTATAAATCTTGTTGTGTTTTATTGTATGATTCCTTGACCACATTCATAGGTTTATATTGAGTTTATGCTATTACTATCACTTTGGTTGGTTGCGTTATTTTGTAGGATCATCATTGTATGAGTGTTGGAATGGAACTAGGATGGCAATGGTGAGAGGAAGAGGTGTTTAAATGGTATGTCACCTATCCCTCTTTAGCTAGTAAATTCAATATCTAAAACTTAAGGAAAGTGTCATGTTCTGGTGTGTTTTGTTCTAGATCTAGGTGGATCTAGGGATATTAGTTAGTGTCCGCACCTATTGATTTATCTGATAACAAAATTGGTGACTCCACTGGGGAATGAATTGTTTCCTAGTTAGTCTAGTTTCCCTTTCTTTGATTGCTTGTTTTCTGGTCTCCGAGTCTGTGGGAGATCCATCCAGACTCTCTGGATCTAAAAGTTCACTTAGACTCTTTTGTCCTTTTCCAAATTCTCTTTGATTTCAAGAAGTCTCGCATTGTACTGGTCTACAGCCTGCGAAAAACCCTCAGTTTCTCACCCTACCATGTAATCCAGTGCCACATGTTCACACCCTACCTATGTCCAGCCTGTGAACTCCACTGATTTTCGCACTGCACCCTATAGCTAGGTTGCAAACCCATTTGAAATTTTTGTTTGGAATTAGGCTTTCCTATATTTTGATGCCCAGTTTTTCTTTGATCATCTGGATTGAACTTTTGAAGCCTATATTGATCTGTTTACAGTCTGCTTGACATTCTTTGAGTTGCTTTTAGCCATCTTTGCTTTGTTTGGTTTTGAATGATTAGTCTCTTGCTTTGAGTGTCTTTCAATTCCAAAGCCTGTGTTTTCTTTAGAATTGTTTAGGGAAAGATCAGATTTCTTCTGAATAGTTTGCTTTAAAAGAAAACTTTTAGTTTGGGTTTCGTTGTTTTAAGAAAGTTCATTATTGCTTTTAGTGAAAATTTTGAAACACAACAATTTAATTTCTTGCTTTATATTGGATTGGGGGCATCCTTGCATTTGAAGTAGCGGAATTGCATGATTCTTGGGGGCATCCTTGCGTTTGAAGTAGGGGGGACCATGAATCGTGCATTGGTGTACAGTCTTTTTTTCTCATTTCTTGAGAATATTGATATTGATGAGTTTTAATATTTTGGGACATTGTGCATCTAGGAATGATAAATGTTTTCTCCTTCTCGTAGCATAGATTTCATCGAAATGAAAAGATTGCATATTCATCTCTTTGAATAACTTTTGAGTCGGTCAAAACACCATATTATCCATGCCATTTTCCTCTTGAGTAACAACAACCATAAAATAAAGCACTTATAAAAAATTGATTAGATATTTTTTATACTTTCTGGTAGAAAACCTACATTAGATTAGTCGTAGGGCTTTGGAATAGGTGTGAAAGATAACTTTCCAAAGCTGCAAAAAAACATAGTATCTTGTGATAGGGAGACTTAAATCCACTTACTACATTTTTTCTTGGGAAGCCCTTCTAACACAAGGGTCAATCACGAGGTCACATTGAGACTGGCAGAGTTACTCACCCTGTTTTGTGGGTCTTGGTGTAGAGGTTGAGTGTATTATAGGGGTCGCTTGAGAGGTATATCCACAATGATGAGTGGAAGCATTTCAAGTTGATTTCGGGCTAGATACCTTGCCCTTGTGTGTGGATCGGACTGTTGTCTATTTCCCCAGGCATCACTGTAGTGATTGGTAACCTTAGTGGCCTATCTCTTTAGGATCTTTACACAAGGTGGTTGTGGAGGGGAAAGTCTTCACAGTACCTGGAATCGATGTTGGCCAAACTCACTCGGGCTCCTTAGAGGGTATACCCATGATTATGTGTGGGAGCTTGCACCAAGGCTTAAGTCTATTAAGCAGGTCGTCAGCGTAACTTTTCCACCCGCTTTATCTCAACCCTTTCTTTCTTTGTTCCCATGACATTGGATTTCATCACCAACTAGTGTGCTCATTGTGAGAAGGTTTTGTTTGTTTGCTTGCTTCCTAGATTTTTAGTGTGTGTTGTTTGTTTTCCCTAGTAGACTCCAGGTTGGATCTTTGTTTTAATGGCATCAGTTCCCGAAATGACCAATGAAGGAACCCCTGCTCCAAGGGAACCTTTTGTTTTTCCTTCTTATGGAGACATTGGACCTCCTCACATCACTACTTTGAGCCTTCTGGGTCTCACAATTGGATTACCAGTATCATTTTTTTCTACTCAGGTAATCTCGAATGCAGTAAGTGCTTCGGTCATAAGCACTTTCCCCCCAAAACATCAACCTCATGTTGATCCTTCACCATCTTCACCAATAAGATCTTCTTCTCCTTCTTCACTTGCAAGGTCTTCTTCCATTTCATATTCTTCACCGAGTGAAAGATCTCAAGCTGGTAACTTGGTGGATAAGAAGAAGAAGAAATGAAAGAAGAAGAAGAAGAAAAATAAGCAAGGATCCAAACTTCCAACCACTGTCAAACATGTTGGAAAAAAACCAGTTACTGTTAATCATGCTGGGAGTGTTGATGATGTCAAGATCACCCAAACAACCCGTAAGCCCAAGTACCCTTGTAATCTTTGTAAGGGTAGCCATCTTCTTAAGGATTGCCCTAGTCTACCCAAGGTTATAGAAGTATGGTCTAAAGACCCTGACCGACCCATGTCGTTAGCCTCTAAACAACATGATGATGACCTCCCATTAACTAGTCATGATACCGTTGGGAAGAAGAAAAGTAGAGTCAAGTTCCCGTGTATGTTATGTAAAGGGAGTCATCTAACTCACCTTTTCCCTTGTATGGAAAAAGCCTCGAAATTACTAGAAGACATGACTGTTTCACAACCTCAACTTCCAGCTGCTTATCATAAGCTTTTCTCTCAACCCCCCTGTAGTTGATGGAATGATCACTCCGGACCCGTTGCCGGTCAATCTGATTGATCATGTCTTCAATATGGTCACGTCCTTAATTGAACCAGTTGACAAAGTGGTTGATCCAATACCATCCTTGGTCAATCACACTCTCCCCTCAGAGAGTGAAACTAAAGCGATCAATCTGATCCCATCCTCGATCGATCCCACTCTCCCGTTAGAGAGTGTCACCCAAGTGGTCGATCCATTTCCACCTATCGACCCCATTCTCCCCTTGGAGAATGCAACCCAAGTGGTCGATCTGATCTCATCATCGGTCAATGCTACTCTCCCGCTAGAGAGTAAACCCGATTCTACTCAAGTTTTTCTTGTTGATACAGACTCTACCATGCCGGGAGGTATTCCTCCTTCTCCCATGGAACCCCCTCCAAGTAATGAAGTCATCCTTTTTAATTGGGGTGTGCTAACTGGACCTCATCTTCCCTCTCACATTCCCTTCCAGATTACAACACAGGTTTGTGGCCAGGACGTTCCTCAGACGCTAATACATGAAGATGTGTCTGTTAGTATTTTTTCCTTTATTGCTTGGCAGGCTTTGGATTGTCCTCAACTTTCACTGGTTACACATAATATGTTATCTTTTAACAAAAAAAATAGTCAACCTTTAGGGACCCTTCCTTAGTTTCCTGTAACTTTGGGAGGGAAAACTGTCTTTATTGACGTCATGGTAGTCCAAGACCCCTTGGATTTCGCTTTACTCCTTGGGTGAGATTATGTCTATGCCATGAAATCTATTGTGTCTACTCTTTTTCGTGTGATATATTTCCCTCACGATGGACGAGTTGTGACTATTGATCAACTTTCATTCATTGACCCCGACGGGATTGCCTCCCTAAATGGTTCTTATATGCAGACGATATCTCCCCCGCCAAAGGTCAATTATCTGGTGTTGTCGCCCATGGATTCAACTTCTTATGACTTAGATCCAGTAGTTGACATGGTGATCTCTTCGATAGGGTTGTTAGAGCATGATCTCTTTACTCCTGTCGCGACCCTCGACATGGTGTCCTTCCAGAGTGTGTTTCTTCCTTCCAGTGAAGACCTATTAGAAGCCATGACCGAGTTTTGCCCCTTGACATGGTGTCATTCTGGAGCATTGTCCTCTTGGAATCCATTATCAAGAAGAGAGACTTCGAGGATAGTTTTTGTGTCTCTGAGGAAACCTCGTTAAAAAATGAAACAAAGGTCTATAAGCATGATTTTATGATTTCAAGCTCGTTAAAAAATGAAACCAGACTTGAGAATAGTTTTCTAATTTCAAGATCATTAAAAAATGAAACCACTTACAAGGATGGTTTTTTTGTCTCTGTGGAAACCTTGTTAAAAAATGAAATAGAGGTTATGAGCATAGTTCTTGTTTCTGTGTCAAGCTCGTTAAAAAATGAAATAGCTTTCCCCCTCTCTGTTTGAGTCAAGTCCTTCGTCTAGTATTTGAAGTTTCATTTCCTTCGCCTTTGTCGTTGGATGAAACGAATCTTGGGGGGCATTTGGCTTCGACCTCTGGACTTCATGCTGAAGTTAAACTACTAGCTTCTTAAGCTGGGGGATAAGTACCAACCATCCCTGTGTTATGCATTGGGAAGTCGTAAGCATAGTTTTCTATGGTTCAAGCTTGTGTAAAAATGAAACCACTTACCTCAAGCATAGTTTCCTCTGGTCCAAGCTTGTGTAAAAATGAAACCAGGTCCAAGCATAGTTTTGTTTTGTTTTAAAGCTTGCGTAAAAATGAAAACTATCCCGAGCTTAGTCTTTGTTCTTTCTCATGCTCGTAAATACATGAGAATAAGTTATCGATCTTAGTCTTTGTTCTTTCTCATGCTCATAAATCAATGAGAATGTAACCGAGTATACTTTTATCACTTTTTCGGACTCGTAAAGGTTATACGAAAAAGGAACCCCCTGGAGTTCCTTTTAAGCTCTTTTCAGACTCTCTAAACATGAAAAGATTGTTGAGCGACCTTGTTCTTTTCACGCTCGTTAAAGTATTTTAAGAAAACATTTGTTGAATGATAGTTTATCTCTTTTTCGTTCTCATCAAACTACTTTACAAAAAAGCAACTGAGAGAGTTCTCTTTAAGTGTTTTTTAGACTCTATAAACATGAAAAACCCCTGATTTTTCTTTCTTTGGACTCATAAAACAAACATTGAAAGGCCCATGTGGGACAGAACCACTCCTTCCTAGGGTTCGTTAAACATACTCCGAGGGACTCATCTGAAGGATGAGCTTACATCTACAAGCATATGTTATCCTCCTCAAGCTTGCGTAAAAATAAAGAGGTACTCACCAGAAATGGTGGGGGAAAATTTGGGAAAGAAATATGTTTAAACCTGTATTCCATGGAAGATTCACTTTTGAGCATGACACCCTTTCACTAGCTTTGTGTTTAGGTTGGAAAATCCGCTTGTCTCTTGATCATACTCCTTTATAAGATTACAAATTGTTCTGTGATCCCTGTTGTTGAGTCAGTGTTTCCAAGACATTTGTCATGTCGTCAATACGTTCAAAATGAAGTTCAACCCGGAAAGCCTTCTATTGCGTCAGCCATTTCTGTAGTCCTTAATCCTTCTATTGCGTCGGCCATCCCTGAGTCAATCCTGAATCACTTGTTACTCTGATCTACATCAAATGTTTTTACCTGTTTCATTTCATTGATGGGGGATACATTAAGGCCCTCCTGTGACGAGTCTTTTCCTGTTGACTTCAACTCATTATCCAAGAATTAGACTTAGAAACCAATTGGTACCTTGGAACTTACATGCCTCAATGGCAGGTTTCCTCGCTTTTGACAGCGGGTTTTCATTATTGACTCCTGATCGGGAGATTCCGCCGAGTGTTCGACTTCAGCTCATTAACTCACATTCGTTGGATTGTACTAGAGTACCTTGGGAGTCATTGACATTAATGGTGATTTCCCTCGCACTTGTTAATGGTTCTCATCATTGATCGGTAATCAAGTGGTTTCTACCATGTTCGAATTCAACACATGTATTCACATGGTTAGATTCATACTTAGAGTGGTGGAGATGAAGATCCTGAACCTTTTTTGACAGATTCAGGTTGCGTTGGAGTATATTCAGTTTGCACTGTTGCATAGATCCACATTGTATGTCTCGTGGCTATGTTCAAATTTGAGTTTTTAACACATAGATCCACAATGTATTTTTGGTGGCTATGTTCAGATTTGAGTCATATCGGCATGGATCCACAGTGTATGTTTGGTGGCCATGACCTGTCTTACTTGACATGGATCTTCACATGTCAACATTTTTGCTTTGAGTCCTTTGTATTTTGAGTATGGGAATTCCTACCTCAGTGATGATATATTATTGTATTGTATTTCCTTGTTTGTTGGTAGGTTTTCGACCGACTGTTCCTTGTTCCCTACACACACTCGAAAAAGTATTTCAGCTATCACTCTGTTCTAACTTCATACTTTGGGGGGCTCTCTGTTGCACATTGTTTTCATCATCCCTATGACCATTAAATTTGTTTCCTTCAGAGGGGTCAGTGGCCTGAGTTCTTGAAGAAAGAAGAGAGAAGAACTTTTCCTGAGAAAAGAAGTTGCATTCTCCTTTGTAAAAACGCTATTAAAGAGGATTTTCGCAGGTTGCTATATAGGTAGGGTGCGAGAATGCCTGATTCTCATAGGCTGTACCATAGCTGGGTTGCGAGAGGTTCAAAGGTTGTAGTATAAGCAGGGTGTGAGAATGCTCATACATGGGAAAAACGAGCATCTTCTCGATGCTTCTAGAAGGAGAAACTTCCATGGTGAGGTGGCATCTGAATGGTTTGGATCTTACTCTCTTTCATGATTTGGTGGAATCATCCTAACCTCCTCACCGTATCCTCTTCAACTTATAAAAGGAGAGGAGCTCTCATGGAGAAAGTTATCTTTGGAGTTTGTAGCTTTTCAGATGGGCTTGGATGAGATTAGATTTTGTCTTTTGGAGTTTGTAGCTTTTTGGATTAGCTTGGATTGGATTGAGCTTTGGAGATTGTTAGCTTGGCTAGATGAGCCAATTTGTCAAGATAGATTGTGAATATTATCAGATCTATGCTCTCAGAATTCTTGGAGCGTTTATGTGTGGGGAACGAAGGATAGTTGGAAGGGACCTTATGACATCAAGGCCACGGTTGTAATCTCTCTTTCACATTTAATATGATACAATAATATGATTCTTTCCTATAAAGATTGTTGTGTTTTATTGTGTGATTCCTTGATCACATACATAGGTTTATATTGAGTTTATGCTATTACTATCACTTTGGTTGGTTGCATTCTTTTGTAGCATCATCATTGTATGAGTGTTGGAACGGAACTAGAATGGAGATGGCGAGAGGAAGAGGTGTTTAAACGATATGTCACCTATCCCTCTTTAGTTAGTAAATTCAATATCTAAAACTTAAGGAAAGTGTCATGTTCTGGTGTGTTTTGTTCTAGATCTAGGTGGATCTAGGGAGATCAGTTAGTGTCCACACCTACCGATTTATCCGATAACAAAGTGAGATGAAACGTGCCAAGGAATACCAATACATTGCGACGGGATTTTTTGAAGACTTAACACGTCATATCTACACGACGAATATGATCCAGGATGTCTGAAACACAACCGATAGGAGTTGTAGAGAATATACGGTACAATCATTTCTAGTCTCTTTAATCTTCCCAGCCTCCACTATTAGCGAATGATGGTTGACACACTCGGTGATACGGATTCTAGGGTAACAAATTGCATTGACCTTGGTAGTTTAACAACTTCCTTTATTACAGTATCCAACCTTTTGGGAGCTAATGCACACTTTCGATACACATTTAGCTCTGGCATCCTTTCCATACCCGAAAGGGAAATCGACCTCTAGAATGGCTTCAACGTTCGTATATGTCATACCTGATCTACCACGCTATGGCATGCAAATGTAACTCATCCAAACTAAAGAGGAGCGATGATGCGGACAAAGACGCTACAGGTCATTCAAAAGGTTACTAGGATCACATAAGTATTTAACAATCAGGACTAGCAAGCTCTACAGGTACGCATCAGTTTGTTTTTTCTGATTACATCTTCCTATGTTTTGCCTGATAAGTAATTTATAAATGATGTCAATCCCGATTACAGGAAATATCCCTCCGACTACTGAACAAATTTCGCTCCGTAACCTCGCCAAGGAACCCGAAGGAAACATTGGAGTAAGATCAACGAAGAAATGAAGGATATAGGACTCCCCGAGTTCGACGACCCCGACAAATTCATTGACTTATGCGACATAATCGGATCACATGCCAAGAAAGATTCACTATGGGCTGAATAGATAGCCAAGGTGACCGATACATCACCAGGACAAGTGTAAATATTTATGGAACATACGATGAAAGCTCAAACCGTGCTACAATAGTTAAACACCAGTCTAATGAAGTACTGAGCGTATGTAGTGGAGATTAGGGGATTCTACGTGGCTCTGATAGAGCAACACAAGTTCCCATGGGCCCAAACCTGTGAAGAGATGTTTATCAGTTGGTCTGAGTACGAGAAAAGTCACCCTTCCAAAGAACTGTCTTGAGTTGATTGTTAAAGAAACTGTTAGAAGATGACACCACGTGGCGTATTTTTCTTTGCTTAAACTGCACTTAGCCGTTGTTTTCAGTTGAAATTTAGATTATAAATAAATACATCGATCAATTAGTTAAGGGTCGATGGTTGTGGAAATAACTTTTTCTTTCTAGTTGTTAAGAATTATTTTGAAGTTGCTTTGAATTGAGAAGTCCTTCTGTCCAAAGACAAGTTATTTTCATCAACTTCATGTGTGATTGGACATGGAGATGAACTATTTCCTATCCTATTTCATGAATGATGTTGTAATGAGTAAGAGCAATTAATTATGTTGTCAAGTTATCTGGTGCAATGTTTTGTTGTTCTTTGTTTCATGATGAAGATGAATCATTGTGTTATTTTGTGATGAATGGTTCTGGTAGATGAATTATTTTGCTTGCCATTATCTCATTTCATTTGTTTTTTCTTTATGGTAGTTAGTATCTCAGGTAGTAATTGAATGCTCACATGGTTAATGTATTAGTACTAGGCCCGTGATATAAAATTGTCGTCTGCATGCTTGAGCAATGAGTTATCCCAATTTCAACCTCTTCCCCTTAGTTAAGCTTAATTCCATTTTTGTTGCCAAGTTGGTATATACCGGCTTACATCTCATATCAGTCCCACCCAAGAGAAAATATACAAAAAAAAGAATGGTCCAAACTGAAGGAAGAACCTTCACAAGAAAACGTAAAGGCCATCGATAATTTGGCCGGATCGCAAGATCTAGAGAACCATTCCACTATTAAACGTTGCAGAGTCTAATTGGGCCTTGGTGGCGGGTTTGGTTCCTACTGTTGAATCAAGGGATTCAAAGCCCATCAACAACATGTTATAAAGTTAAGAGGAGGAGCACAACAGGGTATGTTTTTACTGTAGTTGGACCCGCAGTAAGTTGGATTTCAAAACTATAAAAGGTTGTTGCACTTTCAACAACAAAAGCAAAGTATGTTGCTGCTACAGAGGCTGGTAAAGAAATGATTTGGTTACAGAGATTTAATGAGGAATTGGGAAAGACGCAGGAGAATAGTATGTTGTTCTGTGATAGTGAGAGTGTCATTCATCTTGCAAAGAACTCATCCTTCCATTCAAAGACTAAGCATATACAACGCAGGTACCATTTCATACAATCCATCTTGGAAGATGGAAATTTGAAGTTGGAAAAGATACATACTAGCCAGAACCCTATAGACATGTTAACAAAGGGAGTAACCAGGGAGAAACGAAGTTCTTGATCAGTTTCAGTTAGCCTTCAAGCATGAAGGTGAAGATGAGAAATTTTCTAGGTCCAAAGAGGAGTATAGTCTAGCATGTACAATAGTGGTGGAATTGTTGTGATCAGTCTCCAAGTGGGAGATTGTTGGTTGTGGAGCCTGATTATCTTCCTGATTCATAGGTTTGTTTCAACTGTGCTTGGATCCCATTCCCTAATGGGTGGGGGTGATTTCCCTCCAAAAACTATCGCTAGGGGGGTCTAGGGGGGGTGGAAACAATATTTGTATCCCCCCCCTAGCGGGGTATTCGAGGGAAATTCCCCCGAAGTGAAATTTTGGGAAAAAATTGCCTTGTAAAATATTTTAATTTCATAGTCAATCTGGACCATTCATTATAAGGTCACAAATATGACGGTAGAAGTTATTTTAAGGTTATTTTAACTAGAAGGAAACCCTACTTTATGAGGGAATTCTATTTCCGCTGTGCATTATTGTGAATATTGTATTCTGAGAGAGGAGTCTGTGAGAGAAAGAAGAGGAAGTTATAGTGGGTGTGTTGTAGTTTGTATCCCTTCATTTGATGGATAATAATAAAGCAAGGACCTGAAAATTTCTTTAGTGGACGTAGCCCACACTGGGTGAGCCACGTATATCTATGTCGCTATTGTATTATGATTTTCTATGTTTATTTTCACATATTTTTTATTTTATTGCTCCACGATCTTGTTTTTCTAACAGGGGGATACATCAAGGCCCTCCTTCGACAAGTATTTTCCTGTCGAATTCAGCACATCATCTGAGAATTAGACTTAGAAACCAGTTAGCACCTTGGGACTTGCTTGCCTCAATGGCAGTCCTCCTTGCTTCCGAAAGTAGGTTTACATAATTGACCTCTGATCGGATGATTCTACGAATGTGATGCAAACCCCAACCACCTCCTGGGGCTCACAAGACCTCCTATTCTAGGATCATTCACACTAAGGAGATGAATTAGCTCTTGGGATTTCATTTAACGCTTGAATTTCTTCTCCACAGGCCTTTTCCCTTTACCCTACACATAAAATCATGTTCGTGAGGGTCTTAATACTCCAGCAGAGTCTTCCACGTGAGCTCGAGCCAAAACATGAGCTAGCTTTCAACTTAGTGAAGAATTTTGGGACTTCAGAGCTCCAGGCTTTAGGAGTTTACCCGCTCCAACATGAAGTTCCTCCAAATGCATGAACTCTGAACTCGTGGATCGGATGGCTAGCGCTCACCCCATATGTAATACCCCAAGGCTAAGCCCTTGCTGAATTGTAAACATGTTTTGTAGGCTGGTGAGCCAAGTGATTATAATCTAGGAGACTTATGTGATGTTTATACTAGTGAGCCTATTTTTTTATATGTAATCATGCATATCATTAATATAAAATACATCCCTACATGTAGACCGACCAGGAAGAAAGAGTTATGGGGGACTAAGATCCACTAGGTAAGGGAAGGGGCTAAGAGGCTAGGAAAAAGCGCTAAGATTGAGGGCGTAACCCCAAGGAAATATTATAATATATTTTCCTAAAAAACTAAGGTTTGTGAAATAACTCTTGTTTTCCTAAGTTCCTGTGGGAATGGGAAAAAATGAGAATTGGAGCTCATGCAACTTCATGAGGATAGGTGTCAGATTTGGGACATGCAGTTTTATGTGGGAAATCAGGTCGTGGTGGGTGTTCTCTCAACCATTCTAGCCAAGCTTCCCATGCACTCACACATACATGCACTCACACATTGACGCACCAGTCATTTTGTCCATCATTGAACCCCTCCATTGTCGACCTTTGTAACTTGCACACACTACTCAATTAAGAGTTGGACAGAAGAAGTAGGTTGTCAAGCCTATGGGTTTGAGGAGGCGGATTTGCAGGCCAGTGAGAAGCTCTCTCTAGGTGAGAGAGGCTACTAGGGAAGTGAATTCTCCTAGAAGGAGCCCAACAATAACTACAGATATATGAGAATTCATGTTCAGCCTGTTGTTGAAGCTGTAACAACCTTGGTTAAATAGATGCACAGGGATTATTAGTTTTAATTAATTTGATAATCTGACTGTCCTAATATGTTGAATTAAGCAATAATTATTTCTTAATAATATTAATTAATTAATTAATTATTAATTAATTTTTCATACCTGTCGATGATTAATTAATTAATTAATAGACTCATTAAATATTTGAGTAATGAATTAAAGGGGCTTAATAATTTTAGTTTGTTTAATTTAAAGACTTGCGTATGAAGGGGGGAAAAGAAACATTAAATGGAGGGGATAAGAGAATAAAGAAGGGGGGATAAGATAATAAAGAAGGGGGATAAGATAATAAAGAAGGGGATAAGGTAATAGAGGAGGAGATAAGGAAATTAATGAGGGGGAGGAGAGTCAGTGAAGGGGGAA
The DNA here is from genome assembly GCA_009831015.1 of Picea engelmannii. Classification (NCBI taxonomy): domain Eukaryota; kingdom Viridiplantae; phylum Streptophyta; class Pinopsida; order Pinales; family Pinaceae; genus Picea; species Picea engelmannii. Next base: position 191,386 of record ML805029.1, on the reverse strand, counting down.
TATGATGGAAGAGTCCTAAGGGAAATGGGGGCATTATTTTGGGGAGGAAGCATTTTTGAGGGAGCATTTGGAGGGCAGGAGGATTTTCTGTGGCATATTTTTCTGTGGGATATTGGGCGGTTTGAGCAGTTTGGTTTTTGGGTGAATCATTGAAGGGGGCACCGGGTTGCTGGGGGTTTTGGGCACGGGGGCCAGGATTCCTTTCATTTTCATGGAGCTAGGGAGCTGGACAAGCTGCTCCTAGCTAGCTGGGAGGTTAGTCGGTTTGGTCAGAGTTGGTCAGTGCATCAGGATAGGCAAGGCAGGAAGGAAAGGACAACCATATCAGTGAGAATTAGCATCAAAAGCAGGTATTTTATTTATGAATTGCTGAGTTATTTTCATGTTGTAGATAAATGTTAAATTCTTCTAAAATATTATATGCTTATTTGAATCTAAATGAATTATTTATGCACTCAAAGAAATTCTATGTTTGAAATTGAAATTCTATGTTAGAAATGTTACGTGTAGTTGTATGGATTTTATTAGGCTTGTTTATTTGTGGTCCCTACACATGGTATCAAATCCCTGGTTCAAAATATAGAGCCAAGGGCCTACCTACCCACCCAGAAATTTAAAACAAACCCCACCCGGAATTTAAACACTTCTGTTTAGTTATGGTGAAACCTTGAAACCCTTAATTAGATGAAAATTCCAGCTCAAGCTCTAGCTCCACCTAACCTGCAAGCCAAGCACACATTTCTTTTTACACAGAGATAAATAAAATAAAAATATACATACTGAAAACTGATACAATTCAAGATTTGAATACCTGATCTTCTACTGCCTGAGAGGGGTTCTCTGAAACGTTACCTTGATTTGCAAGAATAATGGAATTTTTTTTTTGAGCAAATAAATAAAATAAGAAAAGTGGGGATCCTAAGTTATACCATACATTCAAATCATCATTCATTCAAATCCCGCATGCTGAACTGATATTCATTCAAAGTTTCATGATGTTCAGGAAGCCTTAATGCTTGACCTATCTGAAATGATTAGGAAACTTGATGCTTAACCGATCTGAAATTAGCAATTGTACTCCTCAGAGTTATAGCATACATCAAACCAACGCTATACCAAATCCAAACTCTAAGTCCACATGTCAAACGCAACTGCACACAAACTAAGAGTCAACACAATGCACATGAAATGCAAGTACCAAACCAATTTTCACCATGCACAAGAGCCCCGAGGGGTATAATGTGAAACTACACCCAACTGAAACAACGCGCACCATATATAGGCCATGGAGGGAGAGCCCACGATGGAGCTTTGTTTGCACTGCGCGTCAGCATAAAACATCGCTCAAACCATGCACAAAGCTATGGGAGGAGCCGTAGGAAATAGAACACAAGCACCCAGCCACATGGAGGAGGAGGCCACATAAATATATTGGGTACAGGCCCAATTTCGCAGCCCAATGACCAAGCCACAACAGAGAAGCCCGCGCGCAGCAAAAGAAAATTGATTAATAAAGAAAAAAATAGCCCGCAGGCCTAGCTCCGAGCCCCGATCTTGTTTGGCATGCAACACCATACAACCACAGGTTGAGCAACAACATACAAGCCTAGCAGACTAAGCGCCAATGCCAAGCATCCAAGGATAGCACATTTCATAATACACGCACGCAGTCACAATACACAACCAAAACTACTCACCCACAAGAGTCAACCCTCACTGACCTGGAGCTCAAATTTAACCCATTTATTTGAATCTCATTTCCCAATAATGTTTAAGAAAAAAAAAATACAATGGGTGATGTGAGTCATTCAGATTCAAAGCAGTTCCTGTGGCATAATTGTAAGTTTTGGGGTTACTAATCTAAAGCGCAGTTTTAGATGTTGTTAGACATTGTGCATACTGGCATTGACTCAAAGAACAATTCGTATAAATCCAGAACAATTGACAGGAAAATAAGCAAAAAAAATAAAATTACAATAGATATGTAAGATCTGTAAATGTCGACTGCCATCCAAATCCTTTTTGGCTGGTTTTAAAAAGGTCCCAACTACATATTGCTCATTTGTTTTTCATTTGTTTTTTTTTGTAAGTAAGACTATAATAGATTAAAGACCTTCCAGAGGCAAAAAGGAGCTCCAAAGTACAGTGATATTTCTGCTGTGATTACTGGACTGCCCCAACAGAGGGGAAACCAGCCCAGTCAGCAGACTAGTCCACATAAGTGCAGTAGTGCATTATAAAGAGTAAAGTGCCAGACAACATAAACATTAGTAGAAACAGAAAACAACTGACACGACCCCTAAATCAGTAGGATCCTAGATGCTTGACATGTAACCTGGCCAGGTGGCATGGAGATCCCCGGTCCAGGGTTCCTCCTCGACATACGTCATCCCGTCCGCCCATTGTTCCTCAACTTCCTCATTGATTTCGGTTCCAAGATTGTTCCTCGCGGTGTTCTGCATCGGTCGCTTGCCAAAATTCCCCTCCTCATCCGTGGTCTCACGCCCATCCCGTTTCAACCCAGACGCTTCTGCGCACTGCATTATGACATCCTCGCCTATGGTAGCTGCACCGGGTTCCTGCTTCGATGTTACTCGCAGGTTGGCCTCTCCGAAATCAGCCGTATCTGCACCTAGATCCTACATAGAATTCGCTCCTTCCTGGTCTGAGAAGATAGCCTCGTACATGGAGGATAGGAGCTAGAGGAAGAGCGCGACCTTCTCATTCATAAGTTGCAATCGAAATTGCAAATCCTCCACCCCCTGGCGAAGTTCAAAGACTAAGTCGTAGAGGATGGACAGACTGTCTTTTATCTGCTCGCCATGGACAGAGTCAGAAGAAGGGTGCCAATTTTTTCCATGCTTTCGCCGGGAAGGAGGTTGCTCTTCTCCTAAGTTTCTTGGAGTAGCCAAGAGAGGTGTATGGGTCGGTGCAGCCATTGGTGAGGCTAAGTGGAGATGCAAGGAAGAGCAAAGCGGCCGAGGGATAATGGAAAGGTTGTTGAAGTGCGGAATGGGAAGGGTAATGGTGTGAGGCCCTGCCTGGAAGTGAAGGGGAGAGCAAGTAGGAGGTGGAGCGGGAGGTGAAGCTGGAGGCCAACGAGGTGTCTAGGGAGAACCCCGCTGTGGCCTCCCTCTCAGTTGCGGCTTGTGGTTAGGCATAGGGTGCCCACAACATAGGCCGTGGGTCTGGGGGTGAAAAGGAGCCACCAGGGACCAGGAAACACTAGCTTGTATCGGCCATGGCCATGGAGGGGGAAGCCCTTCAAACCACCAATGTGAACAATGGACAGAGAGCGGAAGCAGAGCCATAAAAAAATGCATAGGAGAAGCTGATGGCATTAATGCCCTTTCCCGTCGAGAATGAAGCCTAATTAAGTTGCAGGAGGGTGGGGGATGGTGGCACGAGCCCGTCACATGGCTCCGTGCCCCGTTGGCATGAGCCGTCCTCCCTCATTCGCCAGGTGTTCTCCACTAACACCCCATTCGGGGGCTCATTTGTTTTGCATTACAACGAAGAAAACATAAAAATTGACATGACCCAAAATGGGATTTCTTCGGTTAAAATATATGATGGGAATGCTGGGAGGAGATTGATCTTGCACTAAACAGGCCAAAAAAAAAAGGAAAAATAAAAATAAAAACAAATTTCATTGTTTGAAAAGCCCACGTTCACAGATGCGTTTTCTTCTATGATCTCAAAGATCACAAAACAAGACCAAACAACCAGATTGGAAGGAAGATCATCGTGCAAGGAAGATGTGCACAAAAATCTATAGATAGATGCATGACTATATAAACCAAAATGAAAAGATAGCCCTGGAATACCTTGATAAGGATTCCTTTAAGGCACCAGACCTGATTTGGGTTCTGGAATGAAGCTTTCACTGCTTCTTAACTTCCCTTCCTGCATCTTATTACCTAAATAAGGATGAAATTGCATCTTCCCTTCCTGTGTCTTACTGCCTAAACAACAAATCCAACACACAAGCATCAAACCAAGCCATCACACAAGGAGTGCTTAGTGCTTAATGCATCAAAAATAAATAAATGAGACCAACACAAGGCACAGCACGTAGTCAACAAATAAACCAACACAAAGCATAGCGCTGAGCGCCAAGGCCAAGACCAATCTTCAACACAAAACCCAGTGCTCAAGCACCAAACCTAAGTGTGATACCACATTACTGATGGCCAAGCCATGCAAATACACAAACCAGCACCCAGGCCAGGCCAAGTCAACCACAAAAGAAGGTTCTCTGGCACTGCACGTCCAGGTACGATGTATTATGCCAGGCATAGTGTATTACACATAGGCCCAACTTCAAACAAAAATGAGTGGGGGAGGGCTCAGCAAATCCCTTGAGACGAAGCACCAAATCCCGGCGACCCAGTCCACACAGCCTACGCCTTCCCTCTGATGAGAGGATGAAAAACAAAACAAAAAACAACGAACTAAAAGAGGCCGACCTTAATAATGCTCAGGACACATTTAGGGTTTGGGGGTGGAGCGTGTAGGGTTTTGGGAGTGGAGAGAAAAAGGGACACGTGGGCCTCATGTGAGGACCCACGATGTCCATATCAATTTATTAAAAAAAAAAAAAAATATTTTGTTGTTAGGATATTTTGTTTCATTTTATTTTATTTTATTTTTATTATTTTTATTTGTTTGTTTAAAATTAAAATTAATTTTTTTTTAAATTTGTTTTAATTAATTTTTTTTAAGTTTTAAATTAGTTTTAATTTATTTTTAAATTTGTTTTAAAAATTAGTTCTAATTAGTTTTAAAATTTAAATTTTTAATTAGTTTTAATTAGTTCTAAATTTTAGAGTAAAGTTAAAAAAAAAAAAAAATAGTTTTAAGGACTTAAACTGTGATAAGGCGGGAGGGGGACTTCATGCACACTAGGCAGGTAAGTTAGAAAAAATGGCAAGTATGGTGCAAGCTAGCGTAGCTACCAGGCAAAGGAGTAAATAGTTTTCTTAGGTGAAGAAATCAAGCTTAGATGCTTTATCCCTAACCTAGCCAATCCCTTAAAGAAAGTAATGTTTGTTTACAGACAAGTAAAGAAAAAAAAAACTTACACCTAACCCTATTTCTAGTTTAAGTAGCGCAAATTTGAAACGTCCTTGAACTCACCCCGACAACTTTGGTTTATGCAGGTTAAATCATACAGGATGGTTAGGACTCGAGGGAATCAAGGTAGAGGAGCATTGTCGCAGGCACCTCCAACATCGCCAGTGCCGCCACCACCATCGCCTGAACTAACTCTCATACTGCGCTCGTTGGAGGCCATAAATGAAACTTTAAAGGGGCGATAACCAACAGGGACCGAAGTGGAACCCCCACCATATGGAACGGGTAATCCAGAAGCATCGAGGGATTCAGGGGGAGGACCTCCATCCGAAGACATCACTCGAGAATTGCAAAAGATCAAACTTCCAAAGTTTACCGGGGGTCGCGCCAGTGAATGCGCAGAAGCATGGTTGGAAGGCATGACAAGGTGTTTTTCCTTAAGGGACTATGCATCCAACTCAAAGGAAAAGATAAAAAAAATTCAGTTAAGAGACAGTGCCTTGAACTGGTGGGGCAACCTGGAAAGACAACTGCATCTTACCCCAGACACAGTATCTTGGGAAATTTTTGAGGAGAGGTTTCGAAGGAAATATCTGCCAGCTTATTATGAGGAACAATAGGTAGGGGCGTTTCATGCCTTAGTACAGGGAAACATAACTGTAGAAGAATATGAGATCAGATTTATGGAATTGGTCAAATATGTTTCGTATATGGATAATGACCAACGACAGGCAGAGCGCTTCATCTATGGATTGAACCCTAAGATAAGAGCTATGGTGTGGATATGGATACCATCTTCAGTAGCGGAATCTATGGAAAATGCATGTTATGCAGAGGAACGCATGAACTTAACCGGAGGTGCGAGACCAACCTTTCAGCATCATCCTAGATTCGTCGGGAAGGCCCCTAGGACATTTTCCAGGGGAGGGGGCTCAAGACCACCTCCATATGGTAACAAAGTCACACCAAGGATAGTAACTGCAGGGATTTCAATGGCAGCGAGTGCAGCATCTCGTTCTTCACCAACGACGCAAACAAGCCCACGACCATATCAGGGAATAGCTAGTAGGGGCAGGGGTTCCAGGGGAAGGAACTCATTTCAGAGACAGTCACATAGCAGTGCGCAAGTTCAATCACGTGTTACCTGTTGGGGATGTGGAGGACCCCATTACTAGCATGACTGCCCAGAGTTACAATCAGGATTCACACATAGAGAAGGAAAGGCCCCGATGGGAAGATCAAGTAGCATCAAGTGCATAGAGTGTCAACAAGTGAAAGCCAACCACCATCACCCGACAGGACTCCTACAACCACATGATGTTCCTATGTCCAAATGGGAATTCATTTCTATGGATTTTGTTGTGGGGTTGCCACTCACATCTCATAGACACAATGCCATTCTTGTGATAGTGGATAAGTTAACCAAGAGTGCTCATTTTATTCTGATTAGAGACACTTACGATGTCACTGATGTGGCATGTGTATTTGTAAGTGAGGTTATCCATTTGCATGGAATACCTAAGAAGATCATTTCAGATAGGGACTGCAAATTCACTTCTAGGTTTTGGACAAGTTTGCAGTCAGCATTGGGGACTCAATTGAACTTAAGCACAACTTATCATCCTGAAACATATGGGAAAACTGAGAGAGTAAATAAATTCATGGAAGACATGCTCAGGATGTATGTCATGGATAATCAAACCCAGTGGGAGAAGTACCTACATTTGGTAGATTTTTCCTACAATAACAGTTTTCATAGCTCCATCGGAATGCCACCCTACAAAGCTCTGTATGGAAGGCCATGCAGAATGTCATTGAGTTGGGATAGATTAGAAGACCGAGTAATAGTTGGGCCAGAATTGATTCAAGAGATGGAGGAACAGGTGGTTCAAATTAGGCAGAGACTGAAGGAAGCACAGGATAGACAGAAAAGTTATGCGAATGCACACAGGACCGACCAAAGTTATGAGGTGGGAGACCAGGTTTTCATTCGTATCATGCCTAATAAAAGTACCATAAGGTTCGGTAAGGGGACAAAGTTGTCACCTCGATTTATAGAACCGTTCAAAATCCAAGAGAAAATTGGACTTGTTGCCTATCGTCTCGTACTGCCACCCAACTTGCATAAAACTCATAATGTCTTTCATGTATCTGTTTTACGTCATTATGTTGCTGATGAATCACATAAACTAAATTGGAAGGAATTGCAGGTATCGAACGTGGGAACTCTCATGGTAGAACCATTACGCATATTGGACCGTAGAGTTCGACAACTCAGGAACCGTCTGGTAGACCAAGTTAAGGTCCAATGGGTCAAGTATAGTCCAGGATCTGCTACTTGGGAAGACGTCGAGACACTATGACAAGACTATCCTTCACTTTTTTTGACCATCTCGAGAATATGTTTCTCAAAGGTGGGGTGTATGTAACACCACCTTTTGACTTAGACAACTAGGATTACCTAAGGCCTATATACTTTATTTTCTAGTCACAGTGAAACTATTAAATGATACACGTAAACTTTTAAGACATATGAACCGTTATGAATGTTTAAATGTTATTGATGATGATGAATATAATGTGATCTACTATGTGAATGCAAATTTTATGAATGTTTAAATGTTATTGATGATGATGAATATAATGCAATCTACACTGTGAATGTAAATTTTACGAATATTTAAATGTTATTGATGATGATGTATATGATGCAACATATTGTGAGAATGTAAATTTTATGAATGTTTAAATGTTATTGATGATGTTGGATATGATGCAATCTATTTGGTAAATAATAACTTTATGAATGGGTGTCGAAATTGAATTATGGGATATTATGAGATCTATTTCTAACTTGAAAACTTGATGTTAAGTGTTTGGTACAAGGATACCGAATTGAAATGATGATTGCATGCAATTACATGATGATAATGCATAGAAATGTATGAGTTTGTGTTACAAACTAATCTACAGGTTATTGGCTATGAAATAGCCAATGTAATGATGATGAAAGTGGATGTCATTACCACTAGCCGAGAAAAATTATGGTACGAATATTTGTATGTGAAATTATATTGGTTTGGATGCATTGCTATGATATATGGACCAGTGCAGGATTTCAGGTGATGAGACTGCCCAAAACCGAATAAACGATGACAAAACTCCCAGCAACATGGTGCCACTATATATTCCATTGTAGAGTGTGGCCCTAGTTATGATTAGGAGGGGTGGAGGCATTTCCCACCGTGTATCCTCCGAAACCTGAAGTCATGGGAGGACGGTGTTAGCTCACACTCCCCAAGACGTGTGATGATGACTGTCAGTTGCCTACTGGGGAAGCTTGGTCGAGATAGTGACACTTTCGTTTACGGGTTCTATATGGAGTTAGGTCAATATAGTTGACGCTCCAAGATAGTCCAGTAGAAGAAGGATAGGAATGGATATGGAAGTAAGTTAGGGAGGAAGGATGAGTAGAAATAGTTGAGTAAGTATGGAGATTTGTCTGATGGTGAAATTTAATGTTTTCCCTTCTAAAAAGAAAATGTGTATATATGAATATTCATAATTACGTAACTAAATCACAGTTGTCTAAATAAAATTGTTGAACCGGATAATTGTAATTAAAGGATTTCTCAAACATTTGATTGGTTTATTGTCTTTTATAAAAGACCAGTCTTGTTGATTGGATTGGATACATACATAAATTACTAAAGGGTGATAGTTATTGATTATTAGTACATGCACGAGACTTGTATGTACTAGCTACACATGCATTTCTTGTACATGTTGTTGAAGGAAAATCTCCCTGCGGACAGGTAGATCTCCTTTTGAGAGATAGACTCTTAACTCTTAAGACAGAAGATGCTTATCATGGTCACTGACTTCCTTTTAGATCTAGATAAACCAATGTGTGAGGAGGAAGGAGAGAAGAAGTACCTTTTACCGGTGTTTGTCCCTGCACGGTCCGAGTTGAGCTCCAATCTTTTGCTCCTCGAGAAGCCCTGTAGACAAACAAAAGTACAACAACTTCCTACTCTACTAAGATTAGTTTGAAATAGACCTATCTATGAGAGACAAGTTCATGTGAGATTAAGCACAAAATATAAAGAAACATGCCAAGCATATTATATTGATGAGAACAACAACGAAGGAAACTTAAAACCGTAGATGTGAGTTCAGCAGCTTCATCAAGTCTTCCTTGTCTAACCCTTTCTCAAAAGACCCACGTTCAGAATGACAGTAGCTTCGCTGATTATCCTCCACTATACTATGTGTTTCCTATGAGATCATAGGTTTCATGCTTCCAATCATTCCCCCTTTTCACCATGAGAGGGCCTACTTATATAGGTTAGAGAGGCCCAACTACTTGAGATATCTTTAGGGTAAGTTGAGGATTTTCCTCCTTCAATTAGGGATCTTCCCTAAGATCATGGCTTGATTGAGGATTCAAATCCAACCTCCTTCAAATATTGAAGAGATCATTCCCCCATTCTTCTTAACAAACCAATTGCTTCCCAGAATAGATAGCACTCCTCCAAAAGGGTTGTCAAAGCGTTATAACGCTCCCTTGTAAGGTATAGGGGGGCGCCAACACTCCTAACAACATCAATGCTCATTCAAAATGGCAGAGGGAGTGTTATAATGCTTCGAGATAGTGTATAGGGGGGTGCCAACACTCCTAACAGAGGTATAGGGGAGCGCTCTCCTCTAAAAACTCAAATTCAGTGGTTCTTTCAAATGGCAAGAGGTACATAACTCTGTTGACCCATTTCTCTTCTTCCAAATCAAGTGTTTGATATGTTTAAAGTGTCTTTCTGATGTCGTTATAGGCATGACATAGGCATTATACTTTTCCTGACACTTGTGACACTTGTGAGCAAAATGCGACACTTGTAATGACGACACTTGTGACACTATCGAAGTGAGTAATTTCGATGTGTAACGGATTTCCCCCCAAAGTATGAAGTTAGAAGACGAGAACTAAGAACTGAAATGCTTTGTAGACTTTCAAGCAAGGGTATAGACGTAGAGAACCTGACAAAAGCTGCACACAAACATCAACAAATATTATGACATGTTTCAAACCCAAGGCAAGCATACCTATGCTTGGGTGATAAAGGCTTGCAAGATATGGCCACCATAAAATACACTGCGGATCCATAATTGTATTGATAAAAGGTATAGCCACCGAGGATACAGTGTGGATCTATACTCCTATGACCTGAATTGATCGTAGCCACGAAGAATACACAATGGATCTATGAGATGATAAGACATAGCCACGACCAATACAAAGTGGATCTATGTGACAGTATATGTGTCATTGTTCAAAAGAAAATCCTTCACAACCTGGGCAAAGTACATATAAGAGTGATGACTCAAACCAAGGTCTTCTTGCTGATCCTGATGTAGTACGAATCTAACCATGTGAATAGATGTACTGATGTCAAACATGGCAGAAACCACTCGATTACCGGTCAATGATGTAAATCGTTAACAAGTGCGAGGGAAATAATCATTAATGTCAATGATTCCGAAGGTACTTCTAGTATGTTCCAACGAATGTGAATGGATGAGCTGAAGACGAACATCCATGGAATCATCCGATCAGAGGTCAATGATGTAATCCCACTGTCGGATGTGAGGAGGCCTGCCATTGAGGCATGCAGGTCCCAAAGTACTAATTGGTTTCTAAGTCTAGTCCCTGGATAATGTGTTGAAGTCGACAAGAATAGACTCGTCAAAGTTGGGCCTTGATGTATCCCCCATCAACGACATGAAACAGACATAGAGATGTAATTGGTAGATCAAATGAACATGGACTGACATGGGTATTGAGACAAGATATTTGTGATGGCTGACTCTCGAGGTGGATACTTCCCTTAAACACTGAGGCACAATAGCAGAAACATGACATGGACCAAAACACGATGATGTAATGGATACTGTGGCTTTCGTCGGGTGACCCAAAGGAGTAAGAAAAACTCAGAGGATTGGTTCAGTGTATAGGTTCAGTGGATTAAGATGTGTGCAAAGACAAAGTGCCATGTTCAAGGGCGACTCTAAGAGTTACTTGGTAATGTTCTCAAAAATTGCTTGGCTTTCTTCTTTCAATTTTTCCCCCATCCAGATAGACGAGTACCTCTTTTTAATTTAACGAGCTCGAGGAGGGTAACACATGCTCGATATGACTCACCTTCAGTAAGTCCCTCTTCCTTTTTAATGAACCAGAAGAAGTAAGAGTTCGGTCCCGTATGGGCCTGTCGATGTTTGTTTAACGAGTCCAAAGATAGGAAACTCGAAGGTTTTTCATGATTATAGAGTCTGGAAAAACACTTAAAAGAGAACTCTCTCAGTTCCATTTTTGTAAAGTAGTATGATGAGACTGAAAAAGAGATAAACTATCACTCAACAGACATTTTTTTCAAATACTTTAACGAGCGTGAAGAGAACAAGGTCGCTCGGTAATCTTTTCATGTTTAAAGAGTCTGAAAAGAACTTAAAGGTGACTCCAATGTTGTCCTTTTTCGTAATGTTAGTCTTGCGAGGCCGAAAAGAGACAAATTATCACTCGAAAGACGCCCTTTCAAACCTTTTAATGAGTGGGAAAGGAAGCAAGATCACTCAACGATATTTTCATGTTTAGAGAGTCTGAAAAGAGCTTAAAGATGACTCCAGGGGGTTCCTTTTTCATGTATCCATACAGGTCCGAAAAAGACATAAAAGTCTACCCAGATGCATTCTCATGTATTTACGAGAAGGAGAAAGAACAAAGCCTAAGCTCGATATGCCCCCAACATGAAAGCTAGTGGCTTAACTCCAGAATGATCAGCAAAGGCTGGAGACATGCCCTCCAAGCTTCAATTCATTCATCACTTTTGATGTTGTCACCAATTTCTCTAGTAGATGAGAAAAAAGGAGAAGGGTGGATGAAAAGAAGGTTTAAGAGAGGTGACTATTTCATTTTTTAATGAGCTTGACATAGGAAAAGAACTATGCTCAGGGCCTCTATTTCATTTTTTAACGAGCTTTCCATAGAGAAGAGAAACTATGCTCGTGACTATTTCTTGATCATGGCTTCCAAGAGGATAAAGCTCTGGAAGGATACCATGTCAAGGGACAAAACTCGGTCATGGCCTCCAAGAGATCTTTGCTTGATGGAAGATAATCACTCGGGAAGGAATACATGTCGAGGGTCGTGATAGGAGTACTGAGATCAAGCTCCACTAATCCTACCAAAGAAATCACCATGTCCACTACCGGATCCAAATCATCGGAAGTTGAAATCATGGGAGATGACGAAAAATCAACACCAGGAGGGGATATAGAGCATATATCTTCCCGAATTTCTTCACGAGGGGGAAGAAAAGAGGATCGGTGATGGTTATTATCCCAAGGTAACTTGTTAATGTGAAACATTTCCGAAATAGATTCGTCAAAAGGAAAAATTGGGGAAATGTAGTCAATCGCAAATGACAAGGAACTCAACCGTGATTGCATCAAGGAATGGTTGGGTGCCAATAGATTTTGGGCATCCGACGAGGGAGAAGCAGATTGGATAAAAACATATGATGGTTAAGCTAGACCAAGTGGCACGGTGTCACCTAGTGCATCAAATTTCGATGGACAAGGTACAATCCAAGGGTCAAATGATTCCAAAGATTGATAAGCCGCGGTCGAGATCATATCAATGGTGGCAATATGATGTGTAGTCGGTGGAAGTGGTGTAGGGAAGGTACCCATGAGGCTGGAATATTTTAGTAAGCCAACACCAACACTTTCATACATGATCTTGTGGCCTCCCAAGAAAGGAATATTGTTGGTAGTGGGAGCGCGAGCATCGGTCATGTAGAAATCCAACTGATCAACAGTGACAATTTTGCCCTGATGAGGAAATTGGACACATTGAAAAACTAACGAGGCAACGACAATCATAGCATAAAACCAACTTCTTCCAAGTAACAAGTTGTAATCGAGGGGAGCATCAACCACCTTGACATCAACAGTAACAATTTTTCCACCCAATTGGATGGGCAGGGACTGTAAACTCCCATGGGGATGAAAACCTTGCCCACCGAAGGCACGTAACATTGTTGGGGATTTGTTGAGTGGGATTTTAAAACTTTCCAACACACCAAAGACATGACACAAGTCGAGGCTCCCTCATCCAGAATAGTTCGGTGTATTTGTTGGTTGTGAACAACAACATCAACTTGGAAAGCAAGTTGGTGGGAGAGTTGAGATGCATAATTATCCAGGTTAAACATGATATGGTTGGACGACTCAGGATCAACAGTGCCAAGAGTGGCCAAGAGTGTTCTATGTTGACTGGGGTAGTGCTGTAGAACTTCTAACGCAGACATAACACATGGTGCTTGAGCCAAATCTTCAACAATGTTGTAGTTCTGGGCGGCACGTGAACTAGGATTAAAGGTAGCTTTGCGTATAGTGCTCTTAGGAGGGCGTAAGATAGATTCAAATGTGGGTTTCTCAATCTGGAGTGGTCCAGATGAAGGATTAACTGATGGAATACTAACGGAGGATGATGATGGATCCGGTAAAGTACCAGTACCGTTAGTGTCTTTTCATTTGTTAGGGTTACCTAGTGTGTCGTATGTCTTAGAGAGAGTGGTCAAATTGATCCCATTAAACATATAAATATGTGCACTTGACGAGGCCTCATCATGAGGATCGCTAGAACTACCCCCAGGAGAGGGGGTTTGAGCAACCATGGATTGTTGCTGTGGAAAAGGCTGAGTAAGCACAACAGGTTGTGACTTTCCTTGGAAAATTTTGGCCACTTCATTGTGAAATGGATAGTCTCGAGTGTAGTGATCATCACCACAAATGATACATGGGAACTTCAGCTTCCGTTGTGTTTTATTTTCGGTAGCAGGTGGTTGAGCTTGATTTTTTGTTTGTTCATTGTTATTTTTTGATTTATTCTTTGTCTTCTTCTTACCTCCAGATTGTTGCGAAGGGGAAGATTGAACTGCATTCACCTCAGAGATCTGAGTTTGGGGGGAGGTAGAGGAGAGTGTGAGAGATTGGGAAATAGATTGAGTTTTGACAGAACTGATAACACCATCCACATGAGATGAGGATGATGGCTTAGAAGGATCGATATTAGCTTGAGAAGAATTCAGAAGAAAATCATACAAAGTACCACATTAGGAATAAACCAAATCTAAATACTGAGCCTGAGCGATGGCTTGTTCCTCTATGACCACACCACCCATAGTGACATCATGAGCAATCAGGGGTAACAATGATTTAGTAAACCATTCCACCAATAGTATGTCAGGAATGACTGCCTTGATCATCCTTCATCGTCGCCTCCACTCATGAATATGGTCAGAGATATGCCCAGAGTTAGTTTGATGAAGGGAGGTCAAGAGTTCAGTACCTGTCTCGTAGCGAATAGGTAGTTGAAAATGCGTGAGGAAAGACATGGCAAGGGAATTGAAATCATGAAAAGAAGCACGTGGTAGTTCAATATACCACTTTGCTGCTGAACCGGTAAGTGTTCGTTGGAAAAGACGCAAACGTATAGAATCATCCATGAGGGAGTTTGATGAACACCACAAATGGAAAGTCATCACATGGTTGTTCAAATCTTTGCTAGGGTTTTCTTCAAATTTAGGAATATCAGAAGGAAGTTTAGCTGGAATGGCTGACCAAACCGGTGAATGAGAAATAGGATCATTAGTTAACCGAGACAAGTCTGGGAGATCCAGAGTCGCAAGGAAAGGTAGTTGTCGGTTAATTTGTGAATGATACTAGTGTGGCAGAGGAATACCAGTAGGAACATAAACTGGGTTAGGTGGATAGTTGTAATGAGTAGGTCCCCCTATATACGGTTGTTGTTGGCCAGGATAAACAAGATTCGATGATGGATGAGAAACATTGGCATAACCCGGTGGGTTCTGAACATTATAGGCCGGGTGATTTATTTTCCTGTGAGGAGGATAAACATTTTTCCCTTGAGAATGGTAAGGAGTAGATCCCGGAGGTGGATACACATTGGACCCATGAGGAGGATAAGACTGTGGTCCCGAAGAACTCCAGGTGGTGTTTGGGATACCGCCCAGATAAGATTGCCCGTAAGATGTTCCGAAAGGGACGGGATTGGATACTCCTCCTAGTGGGTTATTATACGAGTGCCCCCCAACGTGGGGTTGAGTAAAAGTGCCTCCTTAAGATACCCCCCAGGATTGTGAAGGGTTTCTAGCCAACGAGGGTTGCCCCCCTGCCAGCGATGGATTTATGACTGGGGTATGACTGGCAAACGGAGGTTTCCCTCCAGGAGGAGCATGAAAAGTGGGTTGTCCCCTGGGAGGGGTAGGCCCGCCATGGAAAGGTAGTCCTCCAGGAGGAAACGGTTCATTGGATGGTGGTTTCCCTCCAGCTAGTTGTGTTTGGCCAGTAGCGGTCTGCATTCTCGGGTGAGAAGATGTCCCAGCAGGATCGTGTGGAACATGTGGATATGTAGAGTAAAAACTTGTAGAAACAAGGGTAGAGATTGAAGTGCTTTGGAGATAAGTAGAGGTGATGAGTCCAACACTAGTATGGACTTGTTTTGGTGTAACAGTAGGGTTAATATCCTAATCGACTGGGTGATTCATGGTTTGACCGGATGGTCCTGTTTCACTAGGAGGGTCATGAGGTTGAAAGGGTTGTCGAAAGGATTCAAAATGTTCATAGAGATCATGTCCTGATGAAGTCCTCCATACAGAATGAGTAGGTGTGGGGTTGGTATCTACTGCATTGCTAGGACGAACAGGAGTCCTATACTCGTCACCAAAGATTGGTTCTGTGGATCCCATATATGTTTCGATAAAGATCCTCTCCAGTAATCGTGGGATCTCTTCATCTATGACATTCCCAAGGGATTATAAATGAACTAAAAGTGGTTCGAGAGGGGTTACCAACACAGATGTAGTGGGATTTTCAATTGTGACCAAAGTGCCTTCTGAGTTATCCAATGGAGGAGCAACAACACTTCCAACATCGGATTGATTTTCTACCTCTCTACGATAGTTGTCTGCTGGAGGGTTAGGAGGTAAGGGTTGATAGTCTTCCGGAGGAATCCCTTGCATCCTACGTGATCGACGAAGATCTTTATCGTCTACAGGCTCAATTGTGGAAAATAATAGAACACACTAAAAATCTAGGGCCAACTAACAAAAAGAAACAGCATACGCTAATAAAATCTAGGAATCAACCAAGCAAACAAAACTTCTCTCGATGATCGTACTAGTTGGTGATGAAATCCAACGTCACGTGATCAAGTCAAGAAGGGGCTAGGATATGGTGGAACAGTTACAATGGCGACATGCTTAACGGACTTTCACCTTGGTGCAAGCTTCCATGCAGTAATTGTGGATTTACCCTCCAAGGAGCCCGAGTGAGTTTGACCAATGTCTTTTCCAGGTACAGTGAGACTTCCCTTCACCATCACCTTGTGTCAGTACCTAAAGATTATGGCAACTAAAGACACCAATTCGCAGTGAGTCCCTGGGCGGGTACAATCAACAATCCGATCCAAAACATATGGGCAGGATAACAAGTCTGAAATCAACCTGAGAGGCTCCCACACATAATCGTGGGTATACCTCCAAGCGATCCCCAATATACGATCTGAACACTATAAACAGTTGAACCACGGAGGGATAATCTTTGTAATTCACCCGAATGTGACCTCGTGCGTAACCCTTGTGTGAGAGGGGGATCCCAAAAAAACACTACGACAATTGGATTTGACTCTCCCTAGCACAGGATGCTAATGTTTGTTTTTAAAACTTTGGAGAGTTGTACTCACAGCCTAATCCAAAGTGCTAACCCTAGTCTACTGTTGGTGGAAGATCCTAAAAATGAAAATGTTCTAGATAATTTTTAATTAGCGTTTGTTTTACAACTGTTCTTTACTCAAAGGTTGTTATGAAAGTGAAACCGATGGAATGATGACTCAATTCCCCAAAAGATGCATAAAATATGATAAGCAATCATTTCTTTTCAATGAACACCTATTTAAGGGAAAGAGAAAGAGTCATTTTCACTATCAAACACTAATATGAAATGTCCTCAGTCAATTGGTTCTCAATCGAATCCAATGCAATGCTAAAACATTTTCAAAATCGCCTTCTAATATACAAACCAATCACTAATATGTATCTTTTTCATTTGTATGCGAGTGATGATTAATTCAATGCAAAAACTTCTCCTGCAAATTACCCTTTCAGATCAAGGAGATTCAGACAAGCATGATCAGATTTCACACACATGACACACACCCTCTTGCTATGATTGAAACAAGAAGCAAACAGAAAACAAAAGATAACAAAGCAAAATCAAACAACTCACATAAAAGAGAGATATTTAAGAACGATGACTTCAAAAAAGAAAAAAAAACAAGATGATTCATAGATTTTTGATGCCCTTCACCAAAGTTCCCGCTCAGTCGGATAGGAGAGAAGAAAGCAGTGGATTGATTTCAAGTTATCAACAGCAGAAAAACTCAAAATGAAGAATAAGGCCTCAAAATATGAACAACAAAGTGCTTATTTCTCATAAGGAAGGATGTCAAAGTTCAAAAGGAAGAAGCATTGAATCACAAAGAACCTCAGCAAGTGAAAAAACAGGGTCTGGACCTTAGAAAATGCAATTTTGGAAGGTATTTTTGCAAAGGAGAGGTTGGCGCTCTGGTGTAAGGGACACCACAGCATTATAAATCTTTGTCTAAGACTTCCATGGAGTGTTGGTGCTGGGCTAACATAGGCACAGGGGCGCCAGGCTTCAAAAACTCAAAAAAATTGTCCAAAAACCCAAAATTTCAGTCAAATTTTGACAATCAAGATGAATGTGATGGGGTAAAGAGTCAATCAGAATATGAGATCAAACATATGGGGTGAACAAGGTCTGAAAACAACAAAGGTTAAGACAAGGTCTATGAGGAAGACCAAAACTAAAAAGTTTCGATTCATCCCCAATGGAGTCGCCAATTTCTGTTGAAGGAAAATCTCCCTGCAGACAGGTAGATCTCCTTTTGAGAGCTAGACTCTTAACTCTTAAGACAGAAGATGCTTATCATGGTCACTGACTTTCTTTTAGATCTAGATAAACTAATGTGTGAGGAGGAAGGAGAAAAGAAGTACCTTTTACCGGTGTTTGTCCCTGCACGGTCCGAGTTGAGCTCCAATATTTCGCTCCTCGAGAAGCCCTATAGACAAACAAAAGTACAACCACTTCCTACTCTACTGAGATTAGTTTGAAATAGACCTATCTATGAGAGACAAGTTCATGTGAGATTAAGAACAAACTAGAATGAAACAGGCCAAGCATTTTATATTGATGAGAACAACAACGAAGGAAACTTACAACCGTAGATGTGAGTTCAACAGCTTCATCAAGTCTTCCTTGTCTAACCCTTTCTCAAAAGAACCACATTCAGAATGACAATAGCTTCACTGATTATCCTCCACTATACTATGTTTTTCCTATGAGATCATAGGTTTCATGCTTCCAATCATTCCTCCTTTTCCTATGAGAGGCCCAACCACTTGAGATATCTTTAGGGTAAGTTGAGGATTTTCCTCCTTCAATTAGAGATATTCCCTAAGATCATGGCTGGATTAAGGATTTGAATCCAGCTGCCTTCAAAGATTGAAGAGATCCTTCCCCCATTCTTCTCAACAAACCAACTGTTGCCTAGAATAGATAGTGCTCCTCCAAAAGGGTTGTCAGAGTGTTATAACGCTCCCTAGTAAGGTATAGTGGGGCGCCAACACTCCTAACAACATCAACACTCCTTCAAAATAGCAGAGGGAGTGTTATAACACTCTGAGATAGTGTATAGGGGGGTGCCAACATTCCTAACAGAGGTATAGGGGAGCGCTCTCCTCTAAAAACTCAAATTCAGTGGTTCTTTCAAATGGAAAGAGGTACATAACTCTGTTGACCCATTTCTCTTCTTCCAAATCAAGTGTTTGATGTGTTTCAAGTGTCTTTCTGATGTCGTTATAGGCACGACATAGGCATTATACTTTTCCTGACACTTGCGACACTTGTGAGTAAAATGCGACACTTGCGACACTTGTAATGATGACACTTGCGACACTATCGAAGTGAGTAATTTTGATGTGTAACACATGTACACTAGTATGTATGAGTTTTCGTGACTACTTACTAATAGTGTCAGTTAATTGTTATGAATGTATGAACCATGTTTCTTTTCATTTGTACCATGAGATACCTTAACTTTGGGACGAAGTTTCCTGAAGGGTGAGTGTATGTAACAACCCTGGTTAAATAGATGCATAAGGATTATTAGTTTTAATTAATTTGATAATCTGACTGTCCCAATATGTTGAGTTAAGAAATAATTATTTCTTAATAATATTAATTATTTATTTATTTATTAATTAATTGTTCATACCTGTCGATGATTAATTAATTAATTAATAGACTCATTAAATATTTGAGTAATGAATTAAAGGAGCTTAATAATTTTAGTTTATTTAATTTAAAGACTTACGTATGAAGGGGGGGAAAGAAACATTAAAGGGAGGGGATAAGATAATAATGAAGGGGGGATAAGATAATAAAGAAGGGGGATAATATAATAAAGAAGGGGATAAGGTAATAAAGGAGGAGATAAGGAAATTAATGAGGGGGAGGAGAGTCGGTGAAGGGGGAATATGATGGAAGAGTCCTAAGGGAAATGGGGGGATTATTTTGGGGAGGAATCATTTTTGAGGGAGCATTTGGAGGGCAGGAGGATTTTCTGTGTCATATTTTTCTGTGGGATATTGGCTAGTTTCAGCAGTTTGGTTTTTGGGTGAATCATTGCAGGGGGCACCAGGTTGCTAGGGGTTTTGGGCATGGGGGCCAGGATTCCTTTCGGTTTCATGGAGCTAGGGAGCGAGACAGGCTACTCCTAGATGGCTGGGAGGTTAGTTGGTTTGGGCAGAGTTGGTCAGTGCATCAGGCTAGGCAAGGCAGCAGGGAAAGGACAACCATATTGGCGAGAATTAGCATCAGAAGCAGGTATTTTATTTATGAATTGCTGAGTTATTTTCATGCTATAGATAAATGTTAAATTCTGCTGAAATATTATATGCTTATTTGAATCTAAATGAATTATTTACGCACTCAAAGAAATTCTATGTTTGAAATTGAAATTCTATGTTAGAAATGTTACGTGTAGTTGTATGGATTTTATTAGGCTTGTTTATTTGTGGTCCCTACAGAAGCCCTGGAAGGGAAGTGGAGTAGGCAATGGAATGTTGAATAGTGAAGGTGTATACTTCCCAAGGTTGGACAGGCATGTGGGGAATGAGAGGCTGTGAGTTGTGGGCATAAGTTTTCTCCTGGGAGTGAATCCTTCATGATGTACTATGTGACTTCCCATAGTATCAACCTAGCTTAGGAATCCCTTTACTGGGTGGAGTTTAGTCTTAGCTTAGGTGTGACCCACTGCTGAGAGTGATGAGCAGTGTGGTCCAAAGCTAGGAGGTTCATGGAAGGTCTGCACGTAGTTGGTGGACATCAATTAAAAGATAAATATCAATTATGTTAATGTCACATGTTGTGTTTAAGTACACGTCTGCTATTATAAGAATTGCATGTGTTTGTTGCATGTATGTTTTACTGTTAATTCCACAAGGATCTATGTTGTAGCAAAATGTCTATATCTATTTAAGTTCGCATTATAAATGTATGTTAACAAAAATAAGATGTTGTTTTTTATTTAATAACTCTGATATTTTACACAAAAATGAAAGCAAGTGGTTCTACAGGGTAGCATGGCCCGACCTAGGTGTCTAGGGGTGTTACAAATTGGTATCAGAGCCCATGGTTTCAACACTAAACCTAGATGGGAAACAAATGTGGAATTTGGAGTTAAAATTCCACATGGATTTAATGTACAAAGTGCTAGATGGGAGCTAAGAGAGCTCCAAGTATTAGAAATAATATATGTGCTCGTTTAACCATAGACAATATAGAAATATTGTCACCCAACCATAGGTCAAAGCCACCCCCAGCACCTTAACCTTGACAGAGAGAAGAATTCCGATATAAAATCAATAACCAGCCAAGGCTAATGCACCAAGAAAAGATAACCAATACTGATTAAAAAATTCCAACCCAAAAAAACAGAAATTACAGGTTGCAGGAACTGCAGCTGCAGCTGCTCCCCAGACTTGCGCTCTTACCCAATTTCTCCAGTGCACACTTGTACATTTCTGCAGTTTCAAGCCGTGTGTGTACCAAATGAGTTCTGGCTTTCTGTATTTATATTGTTTTTCCTAAGCTGTCCGGGCCGACTTCTCATTCTGGAGGCTAAACACTTAATATTAAATATTTCCTTTAGCTGACTTGTCTTCTAGGGTTATGTCCAATGCTTTGGGGTTTCTTCTTGCTTCCTGGAATATTCTATTCTCATTAGGGTTACACGTGGAGGTAAATACCTCACACAGCTACCATAATATCAACACTCCCTCCTAGCTAGGGAGGTATTGAAGACAATGGTATTGAGCACAAACATACCATTCAACCGATAGCATCATCATAGCCGTACATGCTATCTCATGATTAGATCATGAACACCATTATCACTATCATATGATAGTATCAACTGCATCATCTCTCAAATCCATACTCCATCTGAGTAATCGAGCATGATGATGAATAAGTCACTCACTCCACAAAGTGATACAAGGAGCATTATTATAATTTGGACATACGTCCTAGAAGACTGTCTATCCCAATAGATGCTAAAATCTACGCCATGGACTACAGAGACCATTCCTATAGGAATGTCAATCTAGGACTATTTTATAATCGATTCATATGTACCATATAGATCCGTCTCAATCTATATGCCTTATAAAATATTGATCCTGAACCATTTTCCTAATCGGACCACAATTTGTGCCTTAGGAAAATACTAGTCCATGACATGTCAACAAACAATCAACCGACCATTCTCCATAGAGAGAATACCTATCCAAAAAAAATCTATTATATCTGAACCATTCTCCACTTGGAGAATGTTTGTCCACAAGAACATTGACTATCCATCTAGCTAATAATCATTTTCAACACTACTGATAGTCTACATGGCAATCAGAACAATGTCATTCAATAGAACACAACTATGTCTATCCATAGTAGTACACAACTACAATCCAGTGGTACACTACCACACCAATTAGCACATGACTACTTAATCAATGACACATAGTCACAACCAGTGGAACACATCCACCACAATAACATACATCTACTATCTAGAGACATATAGTCTCCATAGCAATCATATCATCTAATATAAACCTGCACATAGAACAATATCATGATATAAAATGAGTTATCTGGGCCATTATTCCACTCACATTTGTGAGATCTAGAAGAGCATCTTCCCTCAAAAAGTAAAACATCATCCATGGGCTACTTGGACTATTATTCTCAATTATAGAAGAATAATTGTCCCTAATTTCTGAGCCTACACCATTCACCTAATTGGGTCATTCCTCTAGCACTAAACATAGTGAAACTTGGATATAATGAGTTTGCCCTAGGGAATGTCTGTCCCTGATTACTGAACCTGGACCATTCACCTAACTGGGCCATTCCTCTGGTCCTAAACATAGTGCAACATGGAGAGAATGATTCTGCCCTAGGGAATGACTGTCCAGACCATTTCCTAATGGAAATGGTTGTCCTCCACCAACCTCCAAAACATACCATTCTTCGAAACTACTCACAATTGTGAACTTTGAATGAATGACTGCCCGATGAGGTGGACCGTTCTACTTGAACACTACTCAGAGTGACTGCCAAGAGGAATGACTATACTAGACCATTCCCCCACACTGGCCACAAGGGGAATCATTGTCTATGGTACATCAACAATCTATCGAACCATTTTTATTATGAAAATGACTATCCAATCTAGACCATTTTCCAAATTGGAAAATGCCTATCCTTCAGAAATCTCAAACCACTTTTCGAATTGGAAAGGAACTACTCATCCTAGACCATTTTTCGAACAGAAAAATGTCCGTTCATAAATCAATAACACATTAGTTCTCCCTCCCAACATGGGAGTAATATCTTCCTTTTTCAATAAGGAAGTCATATCTACGAGCTCCAACTGGTTTCTTGAGTATGCAAACTTTTTCATCTTGGATAGATGCTTTACCAAAATATCTTCTATCTTCTCATCTGTGGAGATATATTGGAGAACCACTTCTTTTTTCTAGATTTCATCATGGAGAATGTAATTCTTGATATCAATGTACTTCAGTCTGTCTAGAACACTCTTTTCTCTAAAGACTTTATATGTCTTTGATCATTACAATATATCATGGTTGAATTCAACACTTTTGTTTCCTACTAGCTCATGACAATGTGGCAAGGCTCAAACTGAAACATATCCAAGTATCACTTCTTTTGTCATCATCAGAGTTTGTCATGGATTAGCAATCCATCATCTTGAACTCCTAAGTAACCATTCTGATACATTATCTCTGTTATAGAAAGTTTTCACCGTGCTTCTGTTGTGCATGAGAGGCTCTGCACCAAGTTCTTTGAAACCATACAATATCTTCTTCCATCTGCATACAAGGGTCTCTTTCTAGTATACCTCAAAACCTTGAGGTTTCTCTACATACGCTTCTTGTTCAATTACTTTTTTGAGGATAAAATCCTTACATTCATCTGATGTAAACTCCAACCCATGGATATTGCAGAAGATATAATGGCTCGGGTAGAGGTATGTTTGGTTATTGGAACAAGCTATCATCATAGTATTCTCCCTCCATATAGGATAACCTCTAGTTCTAAATCTCACAATGCTTCCATTCATAAGTCTTTCATACACTGTTCTTCATCACAAATTCCATTTCTTCTGCTTGATTGCTTCTAGTGGGTTCAAACCAAGATGGTAGTCTTGTGATTCTCAAAATAATGACTAGTTGTTCTAGCTTTTCTTTCTAACTCAGAATCTTCATGTTCATCCTCATGTTTCTCTTTAGCTCTTGGGTCCATGTAGTTTTCTATAGATTCCATGCCCTGAAGATTCCAACTTCTTCCTTTCATCATAGGATCATGGAAGTGGATGGACAACCAAGGATACTTTAAGGATTTTTTTCGAAGAAGACTTCTTATAAAGTCCAACTAGACATGTGTTTCTTTTCATGGCTGTTACCATCAATGGGAACATGGATAGATATTTCATAATCCTCAATGGATCATATTATTTAGGATTAGCTCCTCCTAATCCTTGCTTCATGCATGGATGCATGCTCTTATTTTGGAATTATATAATTGGATCCCTCCATCTAAGAGAGTCCACAGTTCCATATGCATCCTTATTTCCTTTTGCAAAGTGTCACAAGTCTTTTTCTAATTTCCTCTTGATTGTTGACTTCTTTCTATTTTTATTTCTTCCAAGTTTCTTCAAGTTTGATTCTCATTTCAATTTATCTTGCAATTGTTACTTCTGTAATATCTTCCACAAGAATTGTTACCAAGGATTGTCAATGTACTTCATCTTTTCATGTGTATTGCTTGACTTGTAGTCATCATGATAACAATCCTTATCTTTGTTATTATTCCATAGATCTTGTTTCTCTTTGAACATCTTATATTCTAAGAAATATATATGCAAGATATGTACAGAAACTATGTAAACATGGTATGTACAATAATTATGAAGACTATTGTTACCTTGTCTTAGAATAAGAAGTCTGTTTTATCCTGCAACGCCTTCTTCAAGAGTTCTTGTAACACTCCAGGTTTTGAGCCCCATATTAAATGATGTATTTTATTAATTTTCAAGAGGCAAGAGGGAACAAACAATTAAAAGAGGCCAGTGTGCCTACGAAATGTAATGTTTTGATCATTATTAATAATAAACACATCATTGGATGCTAGACAGACAAGGACTATAGTTAAAGGGGGATATGATTCCACAAGAGAGGGGGATTGAGGGGATAAATGTTTATTTACTATTTTTATTACCCTTTTGTCCAAGGGAGGGGATCAATTACATGAAATTCTTGGGGGGAGGCCAAGAGGTTCTTGATTCCCCATAAATTACTTAAACTCGCCCATGGTCTATTGGGGGGTTCACTCATTTATTCGTTCACTTGATCATTGGTTCATTGGTTGACTCACTTAATCACTTGTTCATTCATTACATTCTTACCTGTCACTCATTCATCCTTCATCATCCATGTCCTATATTGGGAAAAGGGAAACTAACTGCTGAAGAGTAGCCATGGTATTGTTGGTTGTAGAGGTCACTGGTGTAATCCAGCCCTGACTTGAGGCCTGCATGTCTGAGATGCGTTGGCCTGTGTCCAACTTTGTTCATAGTTGCGAGTCTTGAGAGTTCCAGCATGGATATTCTGGACCAGTTGCGCTAGATTCCTGGAAGGAGAGGGACTGCCTGAGGCACTGCGTGGCAGAGAAGGGAAGGGGTCCATTCTCTTAGGTGGTGTAGGTTGGGTAGAAGAGAGATGGGTACTTGGATTGCTATGAGTGCTGGGAAAGAATGTGAGAGATTGAGTGTTGAATGGTTTGGGAAGTCAAGTAACACTCTAGAACCGTCCTTGTGAATTCATAGCCCTGGCTCGTCAGTGACACTGCTATTGAGATTTACAACATTAGGGTCTACGATTGGGTGGAACATACTTGTTATGCCTTCAATTATTTTCTTCTTTTATAAATATAAGTTATCTCTGTTATGGTATTATTTACCTGTATATGAATGTATTATGTTTTGTATTTATTTATCATTTAATTAAATCTTTAGAATATGCATGCTTGTTGGTTATTGTTGTGCATGTCATTAGATATTTTCTTTTATTCATCCTTACTAATTTAAAAAGGCATCAGTAAAAGAAATAAGTCCAAGGGTAGGCTTGAAGGTAACATACCTTAGCCTGTGGGTGGAAAGGTATGTTACAGATTGGTATCAGAGATTCTGGTTGAAACAACAGGTCAGTATGGGTTGGGTCTGTTGGTCAGAGTCTCATGGTTGAGATCAAATTCTGACCTTGAATTTGAAAATCTCAGGAGGAATGGCGTTGCAAAATCTACGCAGGAGATAAAATGTTAGAGATCCTTTGTAAGGGATCGAAGGATCGTGACCATCCCTTTCAAATTTAGGAGCTATCGCCACTATGGGATCAAGAGAGATCTAGGATCACTGGATCAGAGGGTAGGTGAACAAGGGTCGTACCATGAAGGTGAAGAAAAACGTTGAGTAGGTTTAAGCCATTAGATATGATCGCGAGCGAATGTGAGCCGAAGATCTTGTGGTGGTTCAGAGGATCGACACTCCGAGATAAGCAAGCCCTCATGTTGCATGCAGGAAAATATCCTGAAGCTAGAAGTCCAGAGTTAATCCGAACCATTCGTTAAGGAAGACCCGTGTCAGCATATTTGCTAGCTCGAGAATTTAGAGTTTGGGAGAATTGGAGTGTGCCAGTGTGTAAACTCCCGAAGCCTGAAGTTCTGAAACCCAAAACTCTGAAGTGATGTGGATCGCGAACGTCACCTAGGATGATGTGGAAACATGGTATGTGTGCCATGTGTCAGTGATTTTTAAACCTATGGAATATTGAAATTCTAGTTAGAACATGACACATGTCACCCACTTGATTGGGCCACGTGTGCTCTTCTAGTATTTCACCACATGGAGATAGATCATGCAGTTCAGAGACAGGGAACTCCGAAGGAAAAATATGTGACAATTTGCATTGGGTTGAGAACTCTCGAAGTCCCGAAGGCCAGAGTACATATCGACCGTTGCTCCCAGAAGACACGCGACAATAGATCTTATAGTCCAGAGACCTGGTACTCTGAGGATTTTCAGGTCTCTACAAGTGAAAAGTGTCGAAGCCCGAAGTCAAGAACACATGCATATCATCAATTTAGGATCCCTTTGGGACCTTCTCAACCGTTGGATCAAGTAATGGAAGGAAAAGGTAAGCACTTCGAAGAATTGGGTGAAGGATTGAATATCAACCGAGGAAAATATCCGATCATCGACGACCGATGTTCGGGGATCGACAGATTGTGGTGAAGTTTTCTCTTTTCTGGACAAATAAAACCTTCGAAGTCCTGAACTCCGGAGAAAATTGGGACCATTCATATTCGAGGACACATGTCCGAAGATTAAAAAGGGTTTGTAAATTTGATGTTCGACAGTCCGAGGGTGTGGTGGTGTTCAGCAATGAAAACCTTCAAAGTCCTGAATCTCCAGAGTAAATCTAGACTGTCCATGTTTGAGGACACGTGTCTGCAAATCAACCGATTCGATAGTTCAGTGTTTGGGGGATTTGTGGTGTATTATGGAGAAGTCTCTCCACGTGTCACTGTGTTTCATATTTTTCAAAGACCATTCATGCCAGTTATTATACAACATATGTCACCCGTCAGATAGGGCCATGTGTCCATGCCTTATTTTCTGCCACATGGCAGTAGATCCCATAGTCCGGAGACTTGGCACTCCAGAAGATTCAAGGCATAGGCAGTTTGGGTTGAGAACTCCTGAAGGCCGGAGTTAATCTCCACCATTGATCGGGAGGTGATACATGGAGGAAGGAAAGGACCTCTGGTATTTTGAAACTCTGGGATATCTATGGACAGGTGCACTTGGGAAACCCCCAAAACCTGAAGTCACAAAGTAAATCCTAACCGTTGATCGAGACCGGATACATGGCAACAGATCCTATAATTCAGAGACTTGGCACTCTAGAAGAGTTGAGAGTGTGGACAGTCTGGAACTCCTGAAGCTGAAGCTCCTATTTACCATCAGTATGAACCCCCATGTAATATACCAGATATAAAAAGTATTTAGAATAGAAATAAAATGCTAGAAATGGAAAAATAACAGTAATATAACCAGCATAATCTCCACAATAACACAGAAATGATATAACAACAACAACAAAAATAACACTTTGATTCAAAAAGAAATGTTCACGGGCCTCTTCGAGGGGGCAACCTCCAGTCGAGCAGCGCTCTGTTACAATAATATCCAAGCTAGGGTTTTCATACCCTCGACCCTTATTTATACTAAATATGTCTATCAAGAGAAGCATCTAGAGGAAGATCCTTCTAGAAGCGGAAGCTTCTATTAGGTCTTCTTACATCCGCCTTATTCTATTTTATTGAAAGTCCTTATTAATATTGACCTTTATTACATCTGAATATATTTCTCTACCTATGTGCTTGTTAGGACCCTAACATGTTCGCCCCCTTAAAAGAAGCTTTGTCCTCAAGGCTTGAGATGTGGAAACTGCTGCAGAATGGTAGCTGGTTCCCAAGTGGCATCTGCTGGAGTTGTATCTTTCCACTAGACTAGCACTTCCTTTATGGTTCTCTGACACAGGCGACACTCACACTGGTCCAAAAATGCTTCTGGATGTAGCCATATGGATCCTTCTTCAGCTAACTCAAGAAGGTTGGTTTGAATTTGGCACCTAGTTCCAATCACCTTCTTTAAGCATGAAACATGAAAAATAGGTTGTAGCTTCGAATGACTGGGCAGAGCTAACTGATAGGCGACTTGTCCCACATGCTTGAGAACTATACAAGGACCATAAAATTTGGGCTCTAGATTCTGAAAATGCTCGGCCTTGAGGGAAGTTTGTTTGTATGGTTGCAGTCGCAGAAACACCTGATCCCCTTCTCCAAATTGACGTTCAGAGCGACCTTGATCTGCTTGTTGTTTCATGCGATTTTGTGCCATGACCAAGTTCTCTTTGAGGGTATGGAGAATATCCTCTCTAACTATAAGTGTTTGGTCAACCGCCTGGACCTTCGAGGTACCCGATAAGTATGAGAGAACTGAAGGTGGCTTCTGTCCATATACTACTTCAAAAGGAGTCATGCATGTAGTTGTATGGTAGGAAGTGTTATACCACCATTCAAATAGGGGTAACCATTGAGCCCACTGATTTTTCTTTTCAGAGGCAAAACACCTCAGATATGTTTCCAAACATTTGTTGACAACTTCTGTTTGACCATCAGTCTAGGGATGATAAGTTGTGCTGAGATGCAATTGGGTGCCCTGTAGCTTGAACAGGTCTTGCCAAAAATTGCTTTTGAAAGTTGGGTCACGATCAGAAACAATAGAGTGTGGCATGCCATGAAGCTTGAAGACCTGGTCCATGAAAAATTGAGCCACCGTGGATGCAGTAAATGGGTGTTGAAGAGTGTAGAAATGAGCATACTTGGAAAGACGATTCACAACCACCATTATGACTAATTTATTTCCCGATTTGGGTAAGCCGGTAATAAAATCCATAGAGATATCCTTCCAAATAGAAGGTGGAATCGGAAGCGGTTGTAGTGTGCCCGGAGACTTGACTATTTCTCCCTTGTTGCGTTGACACACATCACATTCAGTGACAAAATTATGGATGTCCTATTTCATACCATCCCAGAAAAAATAACGTTTGACCCTATCATAGGTTTTGGTGAACCCGGAGTGCCCCGCTGTGGGTGTAGCATGAAGCTCAGAAAGTACCATGGATTTAAGCTTTGATTGTTTACTTAAATACAAAAGGCCTTTGTATCGAAGCTCATCCTGGAGCCAATAGTACCCTGGGGGAGCTGGAGCATTGGTCTACAATTGCTGGATCAGATGCAAACTTTTTGGATCTTGTAGCCATTCCTGGCGAACAATTTGGAGCCAATCTGGTACAATGAAGGAAAGAGAAAAAAGGGATCCTTCTTCTTCATATTTTTGGGACAGTGCATCCGACACCACATTTTCTTTTTCTTTCTTGTAAATGATCTCATAATCATATCCAAAGAGCTTAGTCACCCATTTTTCTTTCTCTGGGGAGGAAATGCGTTGTTCCAGAAAGTACTTGAGGCTTTGATGGTTTGTCTTAATTTGGAAACATTGCCCCAAGAGATAAGGGCGCCAAAGATCAATGACATGCAGAATAGCCAACATTTCCTTTTCATAGATGGGTTTTCCCAAATTCCTTTTAGATAGTTTCTTGCTGGTGAAGGCCAAAGGTCGACCCTCTTGCATAAGGACAACACTAATTCCTTTCCCTGAGGTATCACATTCCAACACAAAGGTCTTTGTGAAATCAGGAAGGGCTAGAACCGAAGTGGTGAACATGGCCATCTTCAAGGTTTGAAAAGCTTGAGCAGTGGCTAGAGTCCAAGGGAAAGAGTTCTTTTTGAGGAGAGTAGTGAGAGGTGCTGCAATCTTTCCATAATTCTTAACAAACTTGCGATAATACCCTATTAAGCCCAGAAATCTATGTAAGATTTTGAGAGTCTTTAGGTGTGGCCAATCTTGCATAGCTTCAATCTTTTTCGGATCCACCCTGACACCATCCTTGCCAACCAGATGACCCAAATATTCTACTTCTGAGGCACCAAAAGCACATTTAGACTATTTTAGGAAAATTTGGTGCTGAGAGAGTAGATGGAGAACTCAATCCAGATGAGTAAGATGGTCTGTCCAGGTTTTTCTATAGATGAGGATATCATCAAAGAAAACTAAGACAAAATGACGGAGAAAGGGATGGAAGACATGATTCATGAGGCTTTGGAAGGTGGAGGGGGAATTACACAAGCCAAAGGGCATGACCAAAAACTCATAGTGGCCCTCATGAGTTCAAAAGGTTGTATTGGGAATGTCTACCTCTTTCATACATATCTAGTGATAGCCCGAGCGAAGATAAAGTTTAGTAAAGAATTGGGCACCACTCAATTCATCGAGGAGGTCATCAATGACAGGAATGGGAAATTTGTCTTTAATGGTCAGTTTGTTGAGGGAACGAAAGTCAGGACACATTCTCCAAGAACCTTCTTTCTTCAGGACCATGACTACAGGAGAAGAGTAAGGGCTCGTACTAGGGCGGATAATTCCTGCATTAAGGATTTCCTGGACCATTTTCTCCGTTTCATTTTTTTGTGAAAAGGGGTGGCAATACAGACGGATATTGTGAGGAAGGCTTCCAGGTACAAGAGGAATGGAATGATCATGAACACCGTGGAAAGGAGGGAGTCCTTGGGGAGTGGAAAATACTATTTGATGTTTAGAAAGGAGGGCTTGGAGGTCTTGCAGCACCAGGGGTGTCTCTATTGCTTGCATGGCATGGAGTTGGGCAATGACACCAAAATGACCTTTTTTGAGCAGATTTTCCATGCGATGGGAACTAATGAACTCAGGTGAACCAACAGTGATGCCTTGGAATTTATATTGGTGGCCTTCCTGGTCGAATTACATGGTTAATTCCTTAAAATCCATGAGAATGGGACCCAAAGTCCTTAGCCAGTCTGCACCCAACACAATGTCACAACCGCCCA
>ML805029.1:144032-158273 GCA_009831015.1 Picea engelmannii | reverse complement strand
GTGGGGTTATACTCCGGTCTGAAGAATACGGTAGCAATGAAATCCCCAAATTCTTAACCAATAAGAAAAGTGTAGTGATTTGACAACCCGGACACAGTTGCACGGCAACAAATCTTGTCTATTTTAATTTGTTTATGTTTCTATCCCCCAAGGGTTAGGTATTCAAGGGTTCTATAGACAAGGGTTTGCCCTGTGCTATAGCTCTCTGATATACATGTGGGGTCCAACAATAGTACTCGACCCAATATCTCAGGGCACTAACTAAGGAGGATAGACCGTACCCTTAGCCGTACTACCCGACTATCCATGTACTAGAGAGTATCTTCCCGAGTGTTGTTCTCGGTGGCACTATAGCAGTCAAGCGACTGATCGGTTTATCTAAAGAGGGCTTCAGGAAATATAGGCCAATCCGTACACAGGTGTTGTCTGATGTGCTACCACTCGAAGGGGTACCAACAGGGGTTACAAGGGTGGCCAACAGATGTGTGCTTAAGAACCACTTGTATTTCCTGCGTGTATGAATCCCCCAACCCCGGTTTTATGCGCGTAACGACGGATCTCTATGGCGTAAAGACATCAGAATACGTCTCTACCCTGAAATCAAATTCCCACAATTTATTCCAAGGAAAGTTCTCTGATACCACTTGTAATATACCAGATATAAAAAGTATGCAGAACAGAAATAAAATGCTAGAAATGGCAGAATAATAGTAATATAACCAGCATAATCTCCACAATAACACATAAATGATATAAGAACAACAACAGAAATAACACTTTGATTCAGAAAGAAATATTCACGGGCCTCTTCGAGGGGGCAACCTCTAGTCGAGCAACACTCTGTTACAATAATCTCCAAGCTAGGGTTTTCATACCCATGACCCTTATTTATACTAAATATGTCTATCAAGAGAAGCATCTAGAGGAAGATCCTTCTAGAAGCAGAAGCTTCTATTAGGTCTTCTTACATCCGCCTTATTCTATTTTACTGAAAGGCCTTATTAATATTGACCTTTATTACATTCGAATATATTTCTCTACCTATGTGCGGGTTAGGATCCTAACACCTCGATTGATTTTCAACCACATGATCTTCAATATAGTAATTATAACACAGAAAGCACTAGGAAGGATTTGGCCCACGGTTTTGAGCCATGGTCACCCGGGGAAGTGGTTTGAAGGGAGTGCCTGTGTAGAATTAAACTATGTATTGACTAAGGGATAACATGGAAGTGTTATATGATGCAAATTGATACATATATGTTCTTCATGAATTGAGAAGAAAAAGGACCGGTAGGATTGTTTGGTAGATTTTGTTTATCATATGATTAATTCTAACAAAATGGTCACTTGCACATTTTGCATAATTAAGGGGGTTTAAAAACATCAGTTCAGAATGTGTATTCAATAAATGGAAGAAGGAGAGGGAGCTTCCAGCCATCATAAAGAGGCCAAGGGTCAGAATATCTGAGTTGGTAATGCAAAGACAAAATCTAATGGACACAAGGGTAGAGGGGAGCAAGAAACATTGATAGAAACTATAAGAAGTCTGGAAATAGAAATGCAGAGCTACAAAGAAGACAACGAGAGACTGGTGAGAGAGAAAAGTCAGATAAATGCTTGAGTGGTGCAGATCTTAAATCAGTTGCATAGGCAAATGAAGAGGGGTTCAAACTCAAAACAAGAGGAAGAAGGAAGGTATCATGAAAGAAGAGGTGATCGTGGAAGAGATGGTTATTCAAGAACTGCTAGCAGAAATCATAAACATCACTCACCTTCCTACTCAGCAAGGAATTTTTATGCATCTGAAGATTCCATAAGTAGTCCAGAGGTGTCTCCTATTAGGTAGCAAAGAAGAAGACATGAATTGGAAAGTTTGCAAGGAGAGTTGAGGAAGCTCAAGCCACCATCCTTTGATGGTGAAAGATAAAGGGAAGATGATGCTGAGGCATGGTTGCTTGGACTCAGGAGATATTTTCAATTGCATAGCTATTCATCAAACCTAGAATCCAAGATTTCCACCTACCATTTAAATGGGAAAGCTGCAATGTGGTGGGATCAACTGAAGCAAGTTGAACAGATTAATGAGAATAGGATCACTTGGAAGCAATTCAAGAAGTACTTTCAAAAGGAGTACCTCTCAGATCATTTCTATGACAAGAAAATGCATGAGTTCTTTGAACTTAGGCTAGGAAGCATGACTATGGCAGAATATGAGAAGAAGTTCTTGGGGTTGTTAAAGTATGGAGGGTTCATTAATGATGAGAAGGTGAAAATACATATATTTCTAAGTGGACTGCCAACATTTTATAAATAAAATATTAGGTATGATGAGCCCAAGACCTTGACTGAGGCCATCGGGAAGGCTAAATACCCGTATGAGAAAGGCCATGGAAGAGAATCCCTGTAGAAATCTTGGAAGGGTAAGAAGGAGGAAAAGTACGATCATAGGAGGAAAGGATTCAAACCTCCTTTCAATAGGAATGAGCCTAACAGAAATCATCAAGATCGGTATGCTAAGGGTGAATCCAAGAAAGAATACTTCTTGGGAAAAAAGGGAATACCACCAATCCAATGTTGGGGATGAAAAGAAGATCACATGTACAAGGATTGCCCATACATAAAGGACATAGTAAAGACTATGCACAACGTCCAAGAGGATACAACAATCAAAGATATGGGAAGGATTTATGCAGCCTTAGATGATTGACAAGTAGAGTACCAATCCAATATGATTGAGGTGGAAGGTAAGATCATAAATCAACCAGTTTCTATTTTAATTGATTTGGGAGAAATTCATTGTTACATTGATCCTAAAATAGTGGATAGATTACATTTGGAGAAAAGTAAGCTTGGAAAATAAAGTATGGTTCAGTTAGCCACCGAAACCAAAAGGAGAATCCATGATATGGTCAGAAGTTGTTGATCTTAGTGGTGTGAATACTAGTGTTGATCT
Organism: Picea engelmannii; assembly: GCA_009831015.1. Taxonomy (NCBI): domain Eukaryota; kingdom Viridiplantae; phylum Streptophyta; class Pinopsida; order Pinales; family Pinaceae; genus Picea; species Picea engelmannii. The sequence continues at coordinate 155,317 of ML805029.1, read as the reverse complement.
AAATATCATACCCTTGGGGTCTTATGATATTCTAATTGGAATGGATTTGTTGGACAAGAATCATGTTGTCCTAGATTGTCATAGTAAGACATTTACCTGTCTTGATGGAGATGGAAAATAGAACATTATGAAATGAGTTCCAAGACTCATCTCTATAAGGGAGATTTCATCCTTACAACTGAAGAGATGTTTTAGAAAAGGATGTCAATTGTATGTAGCTCATGTGGAAGAGCCAAAAAATACAAAAGGGCCAAGCCTTGAAGATTTCTCGGTACTATAGGAATTTGAAGATGTATTCCAAGAAATACTAGGGTTTCCACCAAGAAGGGAGATATATTTCTCAATTGATTTAGTGCCAGGAGTTGCCTCGGTGTCAAAAACACCTTACATAATGAGCACACCAGAGTTAAAAGAATTACAAATGAAGTTGGAGGAATTGTTGAAGAAAGGGTACATACATCCAAGTGTTTCACTTTGGGGAGAACCAATACTTTTTGTCAAAAATAAGGATGGAACCTTGAGGCTGTGTATTGACTTTCGACAACTGAATAAGTATACTATAAAGAAAAAGTATCCTCTACCTAGAATTGATGACCTCTTTGATCAGCTAAGAGGAGAAAAGATATTTTCAAAGATTGACCTGAGGTCAGGATACCATCAGGTAAGGATCAAAGAATAATACATTCATAAGACAACCTTTAGAACTAGGTATGGGCATTATGAATTTGTAGTGGTGCCATTTGGACTGACCAATGCACCAACTGTCTTTATGTGCTTAATGAATGGCATATTCAGAAATTATTTGGATAATTTTGTCATAGTATTATTGGATGACATAATTGTATATTCTAAGTCTAAAGAGGAGCATGAACATCACTTAAGATTGGTATTGCAAGTGCTGAGAGAAAATCAGTTGTATGCCAAGCTGAGTAAGTGTTCTTTTTATCAAAAGCAGATCCATTACTTGGGACACATTATTTCAGAGCAAGGCATAGAAGTAGATCCAAAGAAGATTGAATCCATTAGAGGATGGCCAACACCCATAAGTGTGTCAGAAGTAAGTTATTTTATAAGATTAGTTGGTTACTACAGAAGGTTCATAGTAGATTTCTCTAAGATTTCTAATCCCAACACTTCTTTGCAAAAGAAGGGAACTAAATTTGAATGGAAACCTAAGTGTGAAAATAATTTTAATTTGTTGAAGGAATTACTTACTAGTGCACCTGTGTTAAACATTGTTGACCGAAATGAAACTTTTGTGGTATGTACAGATGCATGTAAGGAAGGACTTGGGGGATTCCTCATGCAAAATGGACATGTCAATGGTTATGAGTCCAAAAAGATTAAAGAACATGAGAGGAACTATGCCACACATGACTTGGACCTTGTTGCCATTTTCCATGCCTTGAATATGTGGAGGAATTATCTCATGGGGAAGAGATTTGAATTAAGGACAGACCACATTGGCCTGAAGTATCTTTTTGAACATCCAACCTTGAATTCCAGGAAAACAAGATGGCTAGAATTTTTAAGTGAATATGACCTCGATATCAAGCACATCAAAGGAAAAGAGAATAAAGTTTCCAATGCACTTAGTAGAAGAGTGCATCTCATGCATGATATTGTTGTCAGTATGCATCAATCAGACTTGAAGAGCATAATTTTAGATGATCTTGTTACAGATCAACATTACCTACAAGTAAAGGACAACTTACAGCAAGGAGATGTACAACATAAAATAAAGGAGTATGAGATAAAGGAATATGGATTACTTATGCATAAGAATCGAATCTATGTTCCTAGTTCTGGAGAACTGAGGAATTTGGTAGTGAAGGAAATGCATGATGTTCCTTATGCTGGACATCCCGGTTACAAGAAAACAATTACAACAGTAAGAATCCAATTTTTTTGGCCGAGAATGAAAAAGGATGTTGTTGATTACATTGCTCGATGTATGGAATGTCAGAAGGTGAAGGTTGAGCATAGGAACCCAATGGATTTGATGCAACCATTACCAAACCTAGAGAAGAAATGGGAAGTAATAACCATTGATTTCATAACTAAATTACCCATGCCAAGAAGACAACATGATTCAATCATGGTAGTGGTTGACAAATTAACAAAGGTTGCTAAATTTTTTCTTGTAAAAACAACACATACAAGACTAATATTTAAGAAGAAATTTACATGAGGGAGATTTTTAGGTTGCATGGGATACCTAGGACAATTGTCTTGAACAGAGATACAAAGTTTAACTCCAATTTCTGGAGGGGATTGTTTAAAGGATTTGGTACAAATCTAAACTTTAGCACAACATAGCATCCACAGTCAAATGGGAAAACAGAGAGGGTCAACCGAGTAATTGAAGATATGTTGAGAATGTATGTGATGGACAAGCTATCTAAGTGGAAAGATTACTTACACTTGGTTGAGTTTTCATATAATAATGGGTACCAAGCTTCATTGAGAATGATCCCATTTGAAGCCTTGTATGGTAGGAAATGCAATACTCCAATGAGCTGGGAAAACCTAATAGATAGAGTGGTACTTGGGCCAAAGTTGCTCAAGGATATGGAAGACCAGATGGTTAAGATCAAGCAGAATTTAAAGGCAACTCAGGATAGACAGAAAGTTTATGCAGATAAGAACATGACAACTAGAGAATTTAAAGTAGGGAAGCATGTACTTCTGAAAGTGAATCCCAAGAAAAGATCTTTGAAATTGGGTAGTTGTACAAAGCTGGCAGCCAAATTTTGTGGTCCATTTGAAATATTGGATAGAATAGGGCCAGTTGCATACATGCTTGCATTGCCTGCTTCCATGAATGTGCATAATTTATTTCATGTCTCTTTGCTAAAGAAATATGTACATGATCCTAACCATGTTATTGATTGGCATATGATTTAGGTAGAGACAGAGGGATACTTTCAGTTCCAACCAGTGAGGGTATTGGACAGAAAGGTCAAAATGATCCAGAATCGACAGTGGACCTGCTACGGTCCTGAAGATGCTACCTGGGAGCATGAAGATGCCATGCAAGCAGAGTACCCGCATATTTTTGAATAAATTTTGAGATTGTTATCTCTATTTTGTATATGCACCGAGGATAGTGCCAAAATAAGGGGGAGGGGATGTAACACCCCAGGTTTTGAGGCCCATATTAAATAATGTATTTTGTTAATTGTCAAGAGGCAAGAGGGCCCAAAAAATTAAAAGAGGCTAGTGTGCCTAAGACATGTAATGTTTTGATCATTATTAATAATAAACACATTGATGGCTGCTAGATGGACAAGGAATAGAGTTATAGGGGGCTATGATTCCACAAGAGAGGGGGATTGAGGGGATAAATGTTTATTTCCTATTTTGATTACCCTTTTGTATAAGGGAGGGGATTAGTTACATGAATTTATTGGGGAGAGGCCATAAGGTTCTTGATTCCCCACGAATTACTTAAACCCACCCCTGGTCTGTTGGGGGGTTCGTTCATTTACTCGTTCACTTGATCATTGGTTCATTGGTTCACTCAGTTACTCACTCGTTCACTTGATCATTGGTTCATTGGTTCACTCAGTTACTCACTCGTTCATTTGTTACATTCTTACCTATCACTCATTCATCCTTCATCATCTATGTCTTGGCTTGGGAAAAGGGAAATGAATCGTTGAAGAGTATCCATGGTATTGTTGGCTTTAGAGGTCGCCGGTATAATCCAGCCATGACTTGAGGCCTGCATGCCTGAGATGGGTTGGCCTGTGTCCAACTTTGTCCATAACTACAAGTCCTAAGAGTTCCAGCATGGAGATTCTAGACCAGTTGTGTTGGAGCCCTGGAAGGAGAAGGACTGCCTGAGGGACTGCATGGCAGAGAAGGGTGGGGGTCCATTCTCTTGGGTTGTGCAAGCTGGGTAGAAGAGAGTTGGGTACTTGGATTGCTATGAGTGTTGGGAAATCATGTGAGATATTAAGTTCTGACTAGTTTGGGAAGCCAAGTAACACTCTGGAACCATCCTTGTGGATTCATAGCCCTGGCTCGGGGGTGACACTATTGTTGAGATTTGGAACAATAGTGTCTACGATTGGGTGGAATGTCCTTGGTCTGCAGCCAGTTGGTGTCTTCTTTTATAAAGATATGTTCTCTCTGTTATGGTATTAGTTACCTGTATATGAATGTATTCCGCTGCGTATTTATTTATCGTTTAATTAAATCTTTAGAATATGCATGCTTGTTGGTTATTATTGTGCATGTAATTAGATCTTTTCTTTTATGCATCCTTACTAATTTAAAAAGGCATCGATAAAAGAAAGAAGTCCAAGGGTGGGCTTGAAGGTAGCGTACCCTGACCTGTGGGTGGTGGGGTATGTTACAGTTCTCTTTCTTCGAAAACTGTTTCTTTGTATGTTTCCTTCCTTTTCTTTAACTCATGATAGTGGTTCTTGTAGTGACCATATTTTCGACAGTTGAAGCATTGTATCTTTGACATATCCTTTTCTTGATTTGGTTTCTTCCTTGTGCCAAACTTATTCTTATTTATGAAATTCTTGAACTTTGTTGTGAAAGCTTGATCATTGTATTTCTTTTGAGATTTCTCTTTTGCACTAATCCTTGATTATTCTTGTGCACAACAAGTCCAAAGTTCTTCAAAGTTGGGATACTCCTTTCTTGTGTTCATGCTTGTGGAAAATGCATCCCATGTCTTGGGAAGGCCATTGAGTACTATATTTACCAGTTCCTTCTCTGAAATGATTTCTTCAATAGCTTGTATTTGATCTCTTAACTGAGATATTCTTACAAGGTATGATGTTATGTTGTCATCATCATTCATTTTCATGTCATAGAGCTCATTCTTCAGACTCATTACTTGTCTAATGTTTCTGACTAAGAAGAGGCTTGTTAGGGAATCATACATCTTCTTAGATGAGTCAAGATGGGATATGTAGGGTATCAAGTGGTCTTTTATAGAGTCCACTATGATACTCATAGAATTGATGTCATTGTCTTTGAACTTCTCCATGACTGCAATGTTCTGAGGTTCCTTCTCTTTTCCTTCTTAGAACTGTGGTTCCACGATCTTTCCTTTCACGATATCCAAGTTAAATTTATTATTGGCAAGGATGAGGTCAATCCTTGTCTTCCACACTCTGAAGTTAGAAGGCCCTTCTAACTTGTTTTCTGACTTCATAGAGTAAGTCATAATTTCTTTGACTTGGTCAACCTTTGATTTTGACCAAAAACTCAAACTTGACATCTTAGCTTGTTGTGAGTACTAGGAGGTGCACTAGGTTAAGGCATACTAGACTATCCATAAATTAGGTAAATCTCTTCATTTAAGGTGCCTCAACAAGAGGGTTAGGGTTTCGTTGCTGCAACAAAAACATTGACTACAACTGCAACTGTAACTGAGAAAATTCTCCCAATCTATATTTTAGCGGTTAGATTGTCTGAAGATAGTGTGGGCCCATAACCTGTTGGAAATAATAGATGTGCTTGTTTAACCATAGACAATATAGAAATATTTTCACCCAACCATAGGTCGAAGCCACCCCCGAGCAGCTTAACCTTGACAGAGAGAAGAATTACGGTAGGAAATCAATATCCAACCAAGGTTAATGCACCAAGAAAAGATAACCAAGATTGATTAGAAAGTCCAACCCAGAAAAACATAAATTACAGGTTGCAGGAACTACAACTGTAGCTACTCCCCAGACTTGCACACTTACCTGGTTTATGCAGTGCACACTTGTACATTTTTGCAGTTGCGAGCTGTGTGTGTACCAAATGAGATCTGGATTCTTGTATTTATACTATTTTTCCTGAGTTGTCTAGGACGACTTCTCATTCTGGAGGATCAACACTTAATATTAAATATTTCCTTTAGCCGACTTGTCTTCTAGGGTTATTTCCAATGCTTTAGGGTTTCTTCTTGCTTCCCAGAATATTCTATTGTCGTCAGGGTTACACGTGGAGGTAAATACCTCTTGAAGCAACCATAATATCAACACCTGGAAGGTAATGGAAAGCTCAAGAGGAGTGGAAAAGAAGTTATCAAAAAAGTCATGGTTGATAGACACGAGATTGAATTTGAGTTGTAGGATCTGCAAGGGGGGGCAGTAGACCCTTCCCAGGCATCAGATCTGGAAAAGGTACATAACAGTTAACCTCCAATTCCTTCGGAATTTGTGAACTTGACAAAGTTTATGTTTGGTTGAGAAAAGGGGTCAAAGCCCAAAGTCGTTAAGTCTCGGAGTGATTTATAACCATAGATCATCCAGGAGCAGGAGAGTCGTTGGATTTCCCAAGTAGTTCGGCGGTTTGGAGTTCGGGGAAATTGATTGAAGTATGCATAGAATGGGCTTCCTCCCGAAGTCCTGAAGTCCCTAACTCTAGTGTTAATCTAGATCATTCGTGTTTGAGGACACATGTCCATAGATCATCCTATTCAGGAATTCGATAGTCTGGGGGTTGTGTGGTGTTCAACATTGAAATCCTCCAAAGTCCCAGACCTCTAAAGTCCCAAAGCATCTGAGTAACGTGGACCTATTCGAAAGTTTGACATTCAGGAGTTATAAGGTGTACTGGAATGGAATCTCCCGAAGCCCAAAGTGTAGAAGCGCCAGATAAGACATGGCATGATGATGTCACCTAGGGTGATGTGGAACTACCCTAAGTCTGCCATGTGTCACTTTGTTTTGTACTTTTTACAAGCCTTTATTACCATTTGGGAGCTAACACGTGTCACCCGTCTATGGGGCCACGTGTCACTACATAAATTGTTAGATAACCGAGATTTGGGGATCTCTGTATTTTTCAGTCCGACGTTCGAGTATTTTGAAGTGTTGTAAGGTAAAGTCTCTCGAAGTTTCGAAGCACTAGAGTTCCAAAAATCCAAAGTAGCATAGTTAGGAAATTTAGAGTTTGGAAGAAATGGAGAGTAATGTTGAGGAAATCTCCGAAGTCCCGAAGCCCCGAAGTCCCGAATTTATGAGAAGCGATTGTTCGGCAATTCAACATTCAGGAGGAACGTTGTGTTGAGCCGAGAAACCCTCCAAAGCCCAGAGTTATGAAGTGTTGAAGTATGGATTGTGATGTCGCATGATGACATCACCTAGGGTGACGTGGACCACTCCTAGGCATGCCATGTGTTATTTTGTTTTGTAATTTTACATGCCCTGTTGTACCAATAGTGATCTGAAATGTGTCACTCGATGGTGGGGCCACATGTCACTACCTTAATTGATAAAAAATGTACTAAGTGGACCCCAGAAGGTTTAGAAGTTCGAAAATTTAGCGATCGGAGTAAATGATGGGAGAATTTATGGAATCCTTCGAAGCCTGAAGCTTAGGAGTGTTGGAGTGAAATGACGTAATGACATCACCACGAGTGATGTGGGCCCATTCGAAAATTCGGCGTTCTGGATCTTTGAAGGGTGATGTAGAAGAAACCTCTAAAGACCTGTAGTCCCGAAGCCCTGAAGTCCCATAGCGTCAGAGAGACGTGACATGCGGACGTCACCTAGGGTAATGTGGAACCATCCTAATCATGTCGCGTGTCAACCTGATTTGTGTTTTTCACATGCCATTCATACCAGTTATAAAATGACATGTGTCGTTCGTTGGATGAAGCCACATTTCCACTCTGTAAATATGCAATGTGGCACATTGATACATGGATGTTTACTAGACCTCAACGATTCATCAGTTTGATGATTGGGTAAAATAAATAAATAAGGGAAACATTGGATCGACATTCGATTAAATCCTGACCATCGGATTAGCACAAGTAAGATCTACGGAGGAGAGAAATTGTGGAGATCGGGGGAAAAACTAACATTTGTGTGGGTTTAACCTCCACAATCCTCTTAGACCATCGATATGTAGATTCAACAAGATCAACAGTTGGCATCAATTCCACTACAGGCAAGCAGTTTCTATTGTGGAACTCGGGAAAGGAGATAAACATCGTGCTAGTTGGGACTCCACAATCGTCCTTGATCATAGATCTCCACGATGGTTCAAACACGATTGTCAATCCTCAATAGGAGTTTCAACACCTTTCTATTAAAAATGTGGTTATTCAGATATTTGATCCTGTTAGTGATCAAATCTAGGAGCTAAGATGATCCTTGGCACCCTGATTTCAAGATTTACAATGCAGTTACAACAGAGGACTGCATAAAAGGGTTTTAGTACGAGAGGTCCTACGTTAATAACTTTATTCTCAAAGCTCATAATTGAGCAAGGAAGCAGTCATTGGAAAGATCTGGGATAGAAGAACAAAACTTCTCCACCAAAAAATGGGACTGATTAGAAAACTACTCAAGAATTCAGCATAAAGAATTATGATATATTATTGAACCAAAATGGTTCATATTTTTCTTAAATTTTTTAATTCAGTTAACCTGACAATGTTCTGTTGGCTGCACATTTTGCATAACTAACAATAGATTGATCAGATCATATCAACATAGTTGACATAGATATGGACGATACACAAGGGTATTACAACCAGGAAGATGAGATCCGAGGAATAGATGTCCATTTGGGTATGGAAGGAACAAACTCCAATGGACATGGAGAAGGAAAGGATGATAACATGAATATGGTGGAAACCATTAGAAATTTTCAGAAATATGTCCAGAGTCACAAGGATGATAATGAAAGGATTATGAAAGCCAAGTATCAACATGAAGAATTCAATGTGAATTTAATGCATATCCTGGACATAATTTAAAAGAAATTGGATAAGGAGAGTGCCTCCATCAATTCAGGAAGCCATAGGACCCCTGAGGAAAAAGGAAGATCAAGGAGTTGTAGCAAACATCACCATCACTCCCAAATACATTCCAATAGGAGATCACACAGTAGCTCAAGTCCATCTCCTTTCAGGAAGAAGCATAAGAAGATTGATTTGGATGAATTAAAAGGAGAAATGAACAAGATCAAATGTCCTAATTTTGATGGAGAGCACAATAAATATGAAGATGTCGAAACATGGTTGATGAGCATGGGAAAATATTTCCAACTGCAGAAGGAAAAAAATATATATACCATATTAAAGGAAAGGAATCCATGTGGTGGGACCATCTTGTGCAAGTGCAACACATTAGAGAGAAGAATGTGACATGGAAGGAATTCAAGAAGTATTTTGGAAGGAAATACTTAAGCAAGAGGTTTTATGACAAAAAGATGAAAGATTTCTTTGAACTCAAACTTGGCAGCATGACCATTGATGAGTATAAAAGGATATTTTTAGAACTGTTGAAGTATGTCTCCTTCATGAAAGATGAGACAGTTAAGATCCAGAGATATTTGAGTGGGATGCCATCTTTCATCAGTGATAAAATTCAATATGATGATGCTAAAAATTTGGAGTAAACCATAAGAAGAGCCAAGTGCTTATATGATCAGAAAAAAGGAAAGCCTACTTTCCAGAAGGCTTGGGAGAACAAGAAGAAGTTTAAGAGGGAACAAAGGAAGAAGGGGAACAAGCCACCATTTTTCAGAAACAGTCATCAAGGAAAACCATATTTTAGAGAGAACATAATGGCTGAGGTAGGTGGGAAAAGGCCAAGGCAGACACCTATTAAATTTTTGGGTTGTAAAGGAGACCATAAATATACAGATTGTCCTCACAAAAGTGACAAAGTGGGAGCCAAACAATCACTTTTGGCAGTTATAAAGGAGACCATAAGTATCAATATTGGCTAGGCATGAAGAAAGAAATTGATGAGTACATTGCTAAATGTCTAGAGTGTCAAAAGGTCAAGGCTGAGCATAGGCACCCAGATGGGTTGTTGTAGACATTACCCATTACTAAGTGGAAGTGGGAAGTGGTGACAATGGATTTCATCACCAAATTTTCCAGAACAAGCATGCAACATGATTCTATCATGGTGGTGGTGGACACACTTACTAAAGCTACCCATTTCATTCCAATGAATATTACTCAAAAGGAAACTAATGTTGCTGATATTTATATAAGGGAAGTACCTCGCTTGTATGTCATTCCCAAGATAATTGTGTCTGGCAAAGACCCAAAGTTCACCTCAAAGTTTTGGAAGGGATTATTCAAAGGGTTCAAAACAAATCTGAACTTCAGCACAACTTATCACCCTAAGTCTGATGGGAAAATATAAAGGGTGAAACAAGTGATAGAGGATATGCTAAGAATGTACGTGATGGAAAAACCATATAAATGGGAAGACTATCTACACTTGGTAGAATTTGCTTACAATAATGGGCACCAAGCATTGCTAGGGATGAGCCCATTTGGGGAACTTTATGGCATAAAGTGCAACACACCAGTAAGATGGGACAACCCAACAGATAGAATAGTAGTTAGGCTAGAGTTTCTTAGGGAAATGGAAGAGCAGATGTCAAAGATAAAACAAAATTTAAAGGCTTCCCAAGATAGATAGAAAAGCTATTCTAACAAGGGAAGAACTCATAGGGAGTTTAAAGTGGGTGATCATGTATTCTTGAAAGTGAAGGCCAACAAAGGTTCTCTGAAGTTGGAAAAATGTTCCAAATTGGTAGCTCATTATTGTAGGCCACTTGCAATCCTAGAGAGGATTGGGCATGTAGCTTACATGCTTGCATTACCTACATCTATGAACATTCATAATGTATTCCATATATCATTGCTTAAGAAATATATACATGATTCTAATCATGTTATTGATTGGAATGTGATTCAAGTGGAGAAAGAAGGCGCTTTTAAAGTGCATCTGGCACACATTATGGACCAAAAAATCAAGAAGCTCCATAAACAATCCATAGATATTTTAAAGGTCTAATGGACCTGGTACAGTCCTGAGGACGCAACTTGGGAGCATGAAGATGCTATGCAGGCATAATACCCACATCTTTTTGAGGATTTTGGAAATCTTGTGTATATTGTGTAAAGAAGATGCACTAAGGACAATGCATAAATAAGGGGAGGGGATTGTAATACCCCAAGGTCGAGCCCCTGCTGAATTTTAAACATGTTTTGTAGACCGGTGAGACAAGTGATTATAATCTAGGAGGCTTATGTGATGTTTAGGCTAGAGAGCCTACATGCTAAAGGCCAGTGAGCCTATTTTTATATATGTAATTATGCATATCATTAATATTAAATACATCGTTGCGTGTAGACTGGCCACGAAGAAGGAGTTATGGGGGACTAAGCTCCACTAGGTAAGGGAAGGGGCTAAGAGGCTAGGAAAAAAGGGATAATATTGAGAGATTAACCCCAAGGGAATATTATAATATATTTTCCTAAAAACCTAAGGTTTGGGAAATAACTC
>ML805029.1:116089-143932 GCA_009831015.1 Picea engelmannii | reverse complement strand
TCCATGCCTTGAATATGTGGAGGAATTATCTCATGGGGAAGAGATTTGAATTAAGGACAGACCACATTGGCCTGAAGTATCTTTTTGAACATCCAACCTTGAATTCCAGGAAAACAAGATGGCTAGAATTTTTAAGTGAATATGACCTCGATATCAAGCACATCAAAGGAAAAGAGAATAAAGTTTCCAATGCACTTAGTAGAAGAGTGCATCTCATGCATGATATTGTTGTCAGTATGCATCAATCAGACTTGAAGAGCATAATTTTAGATGATCTTGTTACAGATCAACATTACCTACAAGTAAAGGACAACTTACAGCAAGGAGATGTACAACATAAAATAAAGGAGTATGAGATAAAGGAATATGGATTACTTATGCATAAGAATCGAATCTATGTTCCTAGTTCTGGAGAACTGAGGAATTTGGTAGTGAAGGAAATGCATGATGTTCCTTATGCTGGACATCCCGGTTACAAGAAAACAATTACAACAGTAAGAATCCAATTTTTTTGGCCGAGAATGAAAAAGGATGTTGTTGATTACATTGCTCGATGTATGGAATGTCAGAAGGTGAAGGTTGAGCATAGGAACCCAATGGATTTGATGCAACCATTACCAAACCTAGAGAAGAAATGGGAAGTAATAACCATTGATTTCATAACTAAATTACCCATGCCAAGAAGACAACATGATTCAATCATGGTAGTGGTTGACAAATTAACAAAGGTTGCTAAATTTTTTCTTGTAAAAACAACACATACAAGACTAATATTTAAGAAGAAATTTACATGAGGGAGATTTTTAGGTTGCATGGGATACCTAGGACAATTGTCTTGAACAGAGATACAAAGTTTAACTCCAATTTCTGGAGGGGATTGTTTAAAGGATTTGGTACAAATCTAAACTTTAGCACAACATAGCATCCACAGTCAAATGGGAAAACAGAGAGGGTCAACCGAGTAATTGAAGATATGTTGAGAATGTATGTGATGGACAAGCTATCTAAGTGGAAAGATTACTTACACTTGGTTGAGTTTTCATATAATAATGGGTACCAAGCTTCATTGAGAATGATCCCATTTGAAGCCTTGTATGGTAGGAAATGCAATACTCCAATGAGCTGGGAAAACCTAATAGATAGAGTGGTACTTGGGCCAAAGTTGCTCAAGGATATGGAAGACCAGATGGTTAAGATCAAGCAGAATTTAAAGGCAACTCAGGATAGACAGAAAGTTTATGCAGATAAGAACATGACAACTAGAGAATTTAAAGTAGGGAAGCATGTACTTCTGAAAGTGAATCCCAAGAAAAGATCTTTGAAATTGGGTAGTTGTACAAAGCTGGCAGCCAAATTTTGTGGTCCATTTGAAATATTGGATAGAATAGGGCCAGTTGCATACATGCTTGCATTGCCTGCTTCCATGAATGTGCATAATTTATTTCATGTCTCTTTGCTAAAGAAATATGTACATGATCCTAACCATGTTATTGATTGGCATATGATTTAGGTAGAGACAGAGGGATACTTTCAGTTCCAACCAGTGAGGGTATTGGACAGAAAGGTCAAAATGATCCAGAATCGACAGTGGACCTGCTACGGTCCTGAAGATGCTACCTGGGAGCATGAAGATGCCATGCAAGCAGAGTACCCGCATATTTTTGAATAAATTTTGAGATTGTTATCTCTATTTTGTATATGCACCGAGGATAGTGCCAAAATAAGGGGGAGGGGATGTAACACCCCAGGTTTTGAGGCCCATATTAAATAATGTATTTTGTTAATTGTCAAGAGGCAAGAGGGCCCAAAAAATTAAAAGAGGCTAGTGTGCCTAAGACATGTAATGTTTTGATCATTATTAATAATAAACACATTGATGGCTGCTAGATGGACAAGGAATAGAGTTATAGGGGGCTATGATTCCACAAGAGAGGGGGATTGAGGGGATAAATGTTTATTTCCTATTTTGATTACCCTTTTGTATAAGGGAGGGGATTAGTTACATGAATTTATTGGGGAGAGGCCATAAGGTTCTTGATTCCCCACGAATTACTTAAACCCACCCCTGGTCTGTTGGGGGGTTCGTTCATTTACTCGTTCACTTGATCATTGGTTCATTGGTTCACTCAGTTACTCACTCGTTCACTTGATCATTGGTTCATTGGTTCACTCAGTTACTCACTCGTTCATTTGTTACATTCTTACCTATCACTCATTCATCCTTCATCATCTATGTCTTGGCTTGGGAAAAGGGAAATGAATCGTTGAAGAGTATCCATGGTATTGTTGGCTTTAGAGGTCGCCGGTATAATCCAGCCATGACTTGAGGCCTGCATGCCTGAGATGGGTTGGCCTGTGTCCAACTTTGTCCATAACTACAAGTCCTAAGAGTTCCAGCATGGAGATTCTAGACCAGTTGTGTTGGAGCCCTGGAAGGAGAAGGACTGCCTGAGGGACTGCATGGCAGAGAAGGGTGGGGGTCCATTCTCTTGGGTTGTGCAAGCTGGGTAGAAGAGAGTTGGGTACTTGGATTGCTATGAGTGTTGGGAAATCATGTGAGATATTAAGTTCTGACTAGTTTGGGAAGCCAAGTAACACTCTGGAACCATCCTTGTGGATTCATAGCCCTGGCTCGGGGGTGACACTATTGTTGAGATTTGGAACAATAGTGTCTACGATTGGGTGGAATGTCCTTGGTCTGCAGCCAGTTGGTGTCTTCTTTTATAAAGATATGTTCTCTCTGTTATGGTATTAGTTACCTGTATATGAATGTATTCCGCTGCGTATTTATTTATCGTTTAATTAAATCTTTAGAATATGCATGCTTGTTGGTTATTATTGTGCATGTAATTAGATCTTTTCTTTTATGCATCCTTACTAATTTAAAAAGGCATCGATAAAAGAAAGAAGTCCAAGGGTGGGCTTGAAGGTAGCGTACCCTGACCTGTGGGTGGTGGGGTATGTTACAGTTCTCTTTCTTCGAAAACTGTTTCTTTGTATGTTTCCTTCCTTTTCTTTAACTCATGATAGTGGTTCTTGTAGTGACCATATTTTCGACAGTTGAAGCATTGTATCTTTGACATATCCTTTTCTTGATTTGGTTTCTTCCTTGTGCCAAACTTATTCTTATTTATGAAATTCTTGAACTTTGTTGTGAAAGCTTGATCATTGTATTTCTTTTGAGATTTCTCTTTTGCACTAATCCTTGATTATTCTTGTGCACAACAAGTCCAAAGTTCTTCAAAGTTGGGATACTCCTTTCTTGTGTTCATGCTTGTGGAAAATGCATCCCATGTCTTGGGAAGGCCATTGAGTACTATATTTACCAGTTCCTTCTCTGAAATGATTTCTTCAATAGCTTGTATTTGATCTCTTAACTGAGATATTCTTACAAGGTATGATGTTATGTTGTCATCATCATTCATTTTCATGTCATAGAGCTCATTCTTCAGACTCATTACTTGTCTAATGTTTCTGACTAAGAAGAGGCTTGTTAGGGAATCATACATCTTCTTAGATGAGTCAAGATGGGATATGTAGGGTATCAAGTGGTCTTTTATAGAGTCCACTATGATACTCATAGAATTGATGTCATTGTCTTTGAACTTCTCCATGACTGCAATGTTCTGAGGTTCCTTCTCTTTTCCTTCTTAGAACTGTGGTTCCACGATCTTTCCTTTCACGATATCCAAGTTAAATTTATTATTGGCAAGGATGAGGTCAATCCTTGTCTTCCACACTCTGAAGTTAGAAGGCCCTTCTAACTTGTTTTCTGACTTCATAGAGTAAGTCATAATTTCTTTGACTTGGTCAACCTTTGATTTTGACCAAAAACTCAAACTTGACATCTTAGCTTGTTGTGAGTACTAGGAGGTGCACTAGGTTAAGGCATACTAGACTATCCATAAATTAGGTAAATCTCTTCATTTAAGGTGCCTCAACAAGAGGGTTAGGGTTTCGTTGCTGCAACAAAAACATTGACTACAACTGCAACTGTAACTGAGAAAATTCTCCCAATCTATATTTTAGCGGTTAGATTGTCTGAAGATAGTGTGGGCCCATAACCTGTTGGAAATAATAGATGTGCTTGTTTAACCATAGACAATATAGAAATATTTTCACCCAACCATAGGTCGAAGCCACCCCCGAGCAGCTTAACCTTGACAGAGAGAAGAATTACGGTAGGAAATCAATATCCAACCAAGGTTAATGCACCAAGAAAAGATAACCAAGATTGATTAGAAAGTCCAACCCAGAAAAACATAAATTACAGGTTGCAGGAACTACAACTGTAGCTACTCCCCAGACTTGCACACTTACCTGGTTTATGCAGTGCACACTTGTACATTTTTGCAGTTGCGAGCTGTGTGTGTACCAAATGAGATCTGGATTCTTGTATTTATACTATTTTTCCTGAGTTGTCTAGGACGACTTCTCATTCTGGAGGATCAACACTTAATATTAAATATTTCCTTTAGCCGACTTGTCTTCTAGGGTTATTTCCAATGCTTTAGGGTTTCTTCTTGCTTCCCAGAATATTCTATTGTCGTCAGGGTTACACGTGGAGGTAAATACCTCTTGAAGCAACCATAATATCAACACCTGGAAGGTAATGGAAAGCTCAAGAGGAGTGGAAAAGAAGTTATCAAAAAAGTCATGGTTGATAGACACGAGATTGAATTTGAGTTGTAGGATCTGCAAGGGGGGGCAGTAGACCCTTCCCAGGCATCAGATCTGGAAAAGGTACATAACAGTTAACCTCCAATTCCTTCGGAATTTGTGAACTTGACAAAGTTTATGTTTGGTTGAGAAAAGGGGTCAAAGCCCAAAGTCGTTAAGTCTCGGAGTGATTTATAACCATAGATCATCCAGGAGCAGGAGAGTCGTTGGATTTCCCAAGTAGTTCGGCGGTTTGGAGTTCGGGGAAATTGATTGAAGTATGCATAGAATGGGCTTCCTCCCGAAGTCCTGAAGTCCCTAACTCTAGTGTTAATCTAGATCATTCGTGTTTGAGGACACATGTCCATAGATCATCCTATTCAGGAATTCGATAGTCTGGGGGTTGTGTGGTGTTCAACATTGAAATCCTCCAAAGTCCCAGACCTCTAAAGTCCCAAAGCATCTGAGTAACGTGGACCTATTCGAAAGTTTGACATTCAGGAGTTATAAGGTGTACTGGAATGGAATCTCCCGAAGCCCAAAGTGTAGAAGCGCCAGATAAGACATGGCATGATGATGTCACCTAGGGTGATGTGGAACTACCCTAAGTCTGCCATGTGTCACTTTGTTTTGTACTTTTTACAAGCCTTTATTACCATTTGGGAGCTAACACGTGTCACCCGTCTATGGGGCCACGTGTCACTACATAAATTGTTAGATAACCGAGATTTGGGGATCTCTGTATTTTTCAGTCCGACGTTCGAGTATTTTGAAGTGTTGTAAGGTAAAGTCTCTCGAAGTTTCGAAGCACTAGAGTTCCAAAAATCCAAAGTAGCATAGTTAGGAAATTTAGAGTTTGGAAGAAATGGAGAGTAATGTTGAGGAAATCTCCGAAGTCCCGAAGCCCCGAAGTCCCGAATTTATGAGAAGCGATTGTTCGGCAATTCAACATTCAGGAGGAACGTTGTGTTGAGCCGAGAAACCCTCCAAAGCCCAGAGTTATGAAGTGTTGAAGTATGGATTGTGATGTCGCATGATGACATCACCTAGGGTGACGTGGACCACTCCTAGGCATGCCATGTGTTATTTTGTTTTGTAATTTTACATGCCCTGTTGTACCAATAGTGATCTGAAATGTGTCACTCGATGGTGGGGCCACATGTCACTACCTTAATTGATAAAAAATGTACTAAGTGGACCCCAGAAGGTTTAGAAGTTCGAAAATTTAGCGATCGGAGTAAATGATGGGAGAATTTATGGAATCCTTCGAAGCCTGAAGCTTAGGAGTGTTGGAGTGAAATGACGTAATGACATCACCACGAGTGATGTGGGCCCATTCGAAAATTCGGCGTTCTGGATCTTTGAAGGGTGATGTAGAAGAAACCTCTAAAGACCTGTAGTCCCGAAGCCCTGAAGTCCCATAGCGTCAGAGAGACGTGACATGCGGACGTCACCTAGGGTAATGTGGAACCATCCTAATCATGTCGCGTGTCAACCTGATTTGTGTTTTTCACATGCCATTCATACCAGTTATAAAATGACATGTGTCGTTCGTTGGATGAAGCCACATTTCCACTCTGTAAATATGCAATGTGGCACATTGATACATGGATGTTTACTAGACCTCAACGATTCATCAGTTTGATGATTGGGTAAAATAAATAAATAAGGGAAACATTGGATCGACATTCGATTAAATCCTGACCATCGGATTAGCACAAGTAAGATCTACGGAGGAGAGAAATTGTGGAGATCGGGGGAAAAACTAACATTTGTGTGGGTTTAACCTCCACAATCCTCTTAGACCATCGATATGTAGATTCAACAAGATCAACAGTTGGCATCAATTCCACTACAGGCAAGCAGTTTCTATTGTGGAACTCGGGAAAGGAGATAAACATCGTGCTAGTTGGGACTCCACAATCGTCCTTGATCATAGATCTCCACGATGGTTCAAACACGATTGTCAATCCTCAATAGGAGTTTCAACACCTTTCTATTAAAAATGTGGTTATTCAGATATTTGATCCTGTTAGTGATCAAATCTAGGAGCTAAGATGATCCTTGGCACCCTGATTTCAAGATTTACAATGCAGTTACAACAGAGGACTGCATAAAAGGGTTTTAGTACGAGAGGTCCTACGTTAATAACTTTATTCTCAAAGCTCATAATTGAGCAAGGAAGCAGTCATTGGAAAGATCTGGGATAGAAGAACAAAACTTCTCCACCAAAAAATGGGACTGATTAGAAAACTACTCAAGAATTCAGCATAAAGAATTATGATATATTATTGAACCAAAATGGTTCATATTTTTCTTAAATTTTTTAATTCAGTTAACCTGACAATGTTCTGTTGGCTGCACATTTTGCATAACTAACAATAGATTGATCAGATCATATCAACATAGTTGACATAGATATGGACGATACACAAGGGTATTACAACCAGGAAGATGAGATCCGAGGAATAGATGTCCATTTGGGTATGGAAGGAACAAACTCCAATGGACATGGAGAAGGAAAGGATGATAACATGAATATGGTGGAAACCATTAGAAATTTTCAGAAATATGTCCAGAGTCACAAGGATGATAATGAAAGGATTATGAAAGCCAAGTATCAACATGAAGAATTCAATGTGAATTTAATGCATATCCTGGACATAATTTAAAAGAAATTGGATAAGGAGAGTGCCTCCATCAATTCAGGAAGCCATAGGACCCCTGAGGAAAAAGGAAGATCAAGGAGTTGTAGCAAACATCACCATCACTCCCAAATACATTCCAATAGGAGATCACACAGTAGCTCAAGTCCATCTCCTTTCAGGAAGAAGCATAAGAAGATTGATTTGGATGAATTAAAAGGAGAAATGAACAAGATCAAATGTCCTAATTTTGATGGAGAGCACAATAAATATGAAGATGTCGAAACATGGTTGATGAGCATGGGAAAATATTTCCAACTGCAGAAGGAAAAAAATATATATACCATATTAAAGGAAAGGAATCCATGTGGTGGGACCATCTTGTGCAAGTGCAACACATTAGAGAGAAGAATGTGACATGGAAGGAATTCAAGAAGTATTTTGGAAGGAAATACTTAAGCAAGAGGTTTTATGACAAAAAGATGAAAGATTTCTTTGAACTCAAACTTGGCAGCATGACCATTGATGAGTATAAAAGGATATTTTTAGAACTGTTGAAGTATGTCTCCTTCATGAAAGATGAGACAGTTAAGATCCAGAGATATTTGAGTGGGATGCCATCTTTCATCAGTGATAAAATTCAATATGATGATGCTAAAAATTTGGAGTAAACCATAAGAAGAGCCAAGTGCTTATATGATCAGAAAAAAGGAAAGCCTACTTTCCAGAAGGCTTGGGAGAACAAGAAGAAGTTTAAGAGGGAACAAAGGAAGAAGGGGAACAAGCCACCATTTTTCAGAAACAGTCATCAAGGAAAACCATATTTTAGAGAGAACATAATGGCTGAGGTAGGTGGGAAAAGGCCAAGGCAGACACCTATTAAATTTTTGGGTTGTAAAGGAGACCATAAATATACAGATTGTCCTCACAAAAGTGACAAAGTGGGAGCCAAACAATCACTTTTGGCAGTTATAAAGGAGACCATAAGTATCAATATTGGCTAGGCATGAAGAAAGAAATTGATGAGTACATTGCTAAATGTCTAGAGTGTCAAAAGGTCAAGGCTGAGCATAGGCACCCAGATGGGTTGTTGTAGACATTACCCATTACTAAGTGGAAGTGGGAAGTGGTGACAATGGATTTCATCACCAAATTTTCCAGAACAAGCATGCAACATGATTCTATCATGGTGGTGGTGGACACACTTACTAAAGCTACCCATTTCATTCCAATGAATATTACTCAAAAGGAAACTAATGTTGCTGATATTTATATAAGGGAAGTACCTCGCTTGTATGTCATTCCCAAGATAATTGTGTCTGGCAAAGACCCAAAGTTCACCTCAAAGTTTTGGAAGGGATTATTCAAAGGGTTCAAAACAAATCTGAACTTCAGCACAACTTATCACCCTAAGTCTGATGGGAAAATATAAAGGGTGAAACAAGTGATAGAGGATATGCTAAGAATGTACGTGATGGAAAAACCATATAAATGGGAAGACTATCTACACTTGGTAGAATTTGCTTACAATAATGGGCACCAAGCATTGCTAGGGATGAGCCCATTTGGGGAACTTTATGGCATAAAGTGCAACACACCAGTAAGATGGGACAACCCAACAGATAGAATAGTAGTTAGGCTAGAGTTTCTTAGGGAAATGGAAGAGCAGATGTCAAAGATAAAACAAAATTTAAAGGCTTCCCAAGATAGATAGAAAAGCTATTCTAACAAGGGAAGAACTCATAGGGAGTTTAAAGTGGGTGATCATGTATTCTTGAAAGTGAAGGCCAACAAAGGTTCTCTGAAGTTGGAAAAATGTTCCAAATTGGTAGCTCATTATTGTAGGCCACTTGCAATCCTAGAGAGGATTGGGCATGTAGCTTACATGCTTGCATTACCTACATCTATGAACATTCATAATGTATTCCATATATCATTGCTTAAGAAATATATACATGATTCTAATCATGTTATTGATTGGAATGTGATTCAAGTGGAGAAAGAAGGCGCTTTTAAAGTGCATCTGGCACACATTATGGACCAAAAAATCAAGAAGCTCCATAAACAATCCATAGATATTTTAAAGGTCTAATGGACCTGGTACAGTCCTGAGGACGCAACTTGGGAGCATGAAGATGCTATGCAGGCATAATACCCACATCTTTTTGAGGATTTTGGAAATCTTGTGTATATTGTGTAAAGAAGATGCACTAAGGACAATGCATAAATAAGGGGAGGGGATTGTAATACCCCAAGGTCGAGCCCCTGCTGAATTTTAAACATGTTTTGTAGACCGGTGAGACAAGTGATTATAATCTAGGAGGCTTATGTGATGTTTAGGCTAGAGAGCCTACATGCTAAAGGCCAGTGAGCCTATTTTTATATATGTAATTATGCATATCATTAATATTAAATACATCGTTGCGTGTAGACTGGCCACGAAGAAGGAGTTATGGGGGACTAAGCTCCACTAGGTAAGGGAAGGGGCTAAGAGGCTAGGAAAAAAGGGATAATATTGAGAGATTAACCCCAAGGGAATATTATAATATATTTTCCTAAAAACCTAAGGTTTGGGAAATAACTCATGTTATCCTAAGTTCCTGTGGGAAGGGGAACAAATGAGAAGTGGGGCTCATGCAGTTTTATGTGGGAAATCAGTTCATGGTGGGGGTTCGCTCAACCATTCTGGATAGGCTTCTCATGCACTCACACATACATGCACTCATGCATTGATGCACCAGTCATTATGTCCATCGTTGAACCCTTCTATCATCAACCTTTGTAACTTGCACACACTACTCACTTGAGCCCGTACCCCACCTTAACGGTTGACTGTTGTTGCCATCATCTATTCCATACCCGAGTTCTGTTGCTTCCATCGCTCTTACCCGTTTGACTTGGGAGCTATATAGAAGAAGCAGGCTATCAGACCTGTGGGTTTGAAGAGGCTAGTTGTCAAGCCTGTGGATTGAAGAAGCAATTTTTTAGGCTTGTGAAAAACTCTCTCTAGGTGAGAGAGGTTGTTGGGGAAGTGAATTCTCCTGGAAGGAGCCCAACAAAAACTACAAAGCTCTAATAATTCCTATTCAACCTGCTGCTAAATCCCTGGAAGGGAAGTGGAGCAACCGATGGACTTTTGAACAATGAAGGTGTATACTTCTCGGGGTGGGACATGCATGTGCGGAATGAGAGGTTGTGAGATGTGGGAATAAGTTGGGTCCTGGGAGGGAATCCTTCCTAATGTACTGTGTGACTTCCCGTAGTCTCAACCTAGATCAGGAATCCCTTTTCTGGGTGGATTTTAGTCCCAGCTTGGGGGTCACCCGCTGCTGAGAGTGATAAGCAAAGTGGTCTAAGGCTGGGAGGTGTGTGGAAGGTCTACACGTAGTTGGTGGAAATCAATTAAAATATAAGTATCAATTGTGTTAATGTCACATGTTGTGTTTAAGTACATGTTTGTTATTATAAGAATTACATGTGTTTGTTGCATGTATGTTTTACTATTAATTTTGCAAGGATCTGTGTTGTAGAAGAATGTCTATGTTTGTTTAAATTTGCATTATAAATGTATGTTAATAAAAAGTAGATGTTGTTTTTGATATAATAACTCTGATATTTTCCACAAAAATTAAAGCAAGTGGTTCTATGGAGTAGCATGACCCGAGCTAGGTGGCTAGGGGTGTTACATAAGATCAACGATCCCTATTTACTCCACGCTCCGGGCTTCATAGTCTTCCACAACACAACACCTTAGATCCTCCGGAGTGTTAAACTCGTGAACTCACGGAGAGTTGTGATCAACGGTCCACCTATCCTCCTGGATGGATGATTGAGATCTACTCCGGTATTCAGGCCATCGATAGTTCTCAACCCAAGCAAACTTACACTCAGCTTCCTTCGGAATGTTATATCTCTGAACACCAAGATCTGTCGACACATGGCTCTTTGTGCTAACGGCTAGGATCGGTTCCGAGCTTCAAAATTTTGAGAGTTCCACACACTTTTACTACAACACCTCCAAATCACCATATTTCCATACTTCCGAACAATGTTGGATCATCGGACACATGTCCTTAGAAATGGATGGTTCAGATTTACTCTGGATCCTGGCAATTTAGGAAACTCATATCCTCCACGACACTTACTCGAAAACCTATGAATATGCGAAGTCCGAAGGACTTCAAGGGTTATCACACACGCTACTTTCCCAGATCTGACAACTAGGAAAGACCTGATCCCTCCTCGGGAGGATCTCATCCACTCGACCTTGAAAATAAAAGGGTTCTTCCTCCAAAAGATTTTGTTCACTATCCCTCCTGAGCTTTATCACTCGAAGTGATTGACACCTCCAGTGCACACCTTGTTCTTTAGTGAAACTTGAAACTTGGAGATTTTTAGGAAATCTTCCCACGCACTCCTTGTGCTCATCTTCCTTGAGACTCTTTCAACACTTGACTAAGTGTTGGCCTTGTGCACACCTTGCATGGGTATTCTTGAGATTCTATACTCCAATGAGTATATGTGCACTCCTTGCATTCACTCTTCATAATTCATGTTATCTCTCCTGAGCTACTGAGTCTGAAAATGACTCTGCCTTCACACTCCTTGCATGGCCACTGTGCACTCCTTGCACCAATGTTTTCATAAGAGAAACAATTGAAACTTATAGAACATTACATGTTCATACATGCAATCATGAAATGCAAACACTTGCATATAAAAAACAGAAATCAAATAACACAACTTTACCCAATTAACTTATGGATATGCAAACTCAAAGTTTGAAAGCAATCCTCTATTATATTCCTTCAACAAAGCATTTACAAAGTTCTCAACAACAACTCTGTACAAAAAATCTCCAACAATTCTTCAACAAAAAATACAATTGTCTTCAACAACCTCTTTTGGGCATAGATTACATACATTTATACATGGAGGGGCTTCTCAACCCTTCTTTCCAACTACGCTAGTGCTTTCACATCATAATAAAAACATTCTACCACTATGGATTATTACAATAAATGGATAATTACAACCCATATATGAGTTTATGCTCAATATATGTATAATCCTACAACTAATTAAGGAGATTGAAATCTCATGCGATCTCACACAATGGCTCAAGCCTCAAAACATTAAAATCCATTTAATTTCAATACTTTCAAAATAGTAAATGACACGCTCCCCTTGGGATCCAAAAACAGTTTGAATGCATGTGCTTGGATGCTGATTTTTCCTCCACTTGGCCTCTTTGAACATTGATGAGGATGCTCCTACATCAAAATGTTTGACCTCAACTCATTTATTCACATGGCTAGATTCGTACCCCATCGGGTTTGGGATCAAGACCTTGGGTTGGGCATTCACTATGTTATTTGTTTTTCCCAGGATGCATGGAGATCATTTGAGCATACTGATATNATATATATATATATATATATATATATATATATATATATATATATATATATATATATATATATATATATATATTGTCACATAGATCCACATTGTATTGGTCCGTGGCTATGTTTTGTCATCTCGTAGCTCCACTGTGTATTTTTTGTGGCTATGATCAACTCATGTCATGGAGGTATGGTTCCACATTATATATCTGGTGGTAATATCCTTAGTCAGTATTTTTCATGGATTTGTAGCGTATTGGTTGGCGACCATTCTTTGAGTCATCTTGTATTCTGAGCATAGGTATGTCTTCCTCAGAAATGGAACATATATTAATATTGTTTGATGATTGTTTGCAACTTATTCTAGGTTCTCGTACTCCAACACCCTTGCATTGAATAATTTGTAAAGTGTTTCAGCCATCATTTTCTCTTATGACCTCACACTTTAGGGGCATCTGTTATAGATCAAAATACCACATTTGCATTTCGCACCCTAAGTGTCACAAGTGTCGCAAAGTGACGCATGCACCTCGGTAAGTGTCACATTCACTGTCGCAAGTGTCATATGCACCTTCTCAAGTGTCACATTCACTTTTTTATGTGTCACCACCCCTTGACACCATTAAAACCGTTTTTCATGACCTCTAAGTCACATGGGAGGAGGAAAACCATCATTGTTTGGTAAAAACACACTTTTTCCTTGGAAAGTTCAACCCTTTTTTGAGCATTTATGAAGACTAGCGCCCCCCTGCCCATACATTAGGTGCACACATAGCACCCCCTATGCCACTACATGTGAGTGATGATATAGGATCAATGTTCTATCTCTCACTGGGGGGAGCAATGATGTTTTTGAGAGAAAGGAGGGATCTCCCCCACCTTAATCTATGGGTCAACTATTTGAGATTGGGTTAGTTGTGTTTGACCCTCATGCTTGGGCCTCATTTTAGGATCTGATCCAAGCCTCAAGGAGCCATATCCTCAACCATACCCCTCATTTTCTCATGGTTTTTATGCCTCTCAAGCCTATATATTGAGGGATTTCCAAGGTGAAAAGGAGGAAGCTTTCAGATATCAAACTTATGATCTTGGTAGCATCGTGCAAGGGCTAGATAATGAGAGATTGGGGAGGTTGTTGTAATTGAATCAATTGTGGTCTGTAAGTGTTCTATTTAGGTTCTCATTTAATATACTTTTCCTATTTCCTTCAAGATTGTGTATTCTTGCATGTGCTTGTCTATTGTTCCTTCGATCTTTGTAGATGGATTTTTTTTATCTAATATTGTAGAGTAGGAGTTATTTGTTTCTCTTTACTACCTATTGTAGGTATCAATTTGTGCTAAGTAGTTTGGAGATCAAGATTGGATTGTAAGCAGTGAGTATAAACTTTGAAACAAGATGCATCACACTCTTTCTCCTTCTCTCTTTCTGTTTGATTACACTAAATTCAAAGGGATGTTAGTGTCCATTTGTAGTGTTTCTATCTTGGTATAAAGGTCTATAATCCAAGGGAAATTTCACCTATCTATAGGGGAATATTTTCATAACACCAGGAATTGGCCTATGAGGGGTTAGGGCAATGCTCGACATCACCTCCAGTGCCTCTGTATGCCAATACTTGGTCCCACATGAAGGGGAATCGCTCACACGAACCCCCACGAGCTATAAATATAATAAAATTATATAAAAACAATAAAACTGTAAAATATTTATAAAAAATACACTATTTTTTTTTCATTTTTTCTTTTTAAAATCCTAAAACTTTTGCTAAAATTTCTTCCAAAAAGGTCTAAAAATATTTTAAAACTTGTGATTTCTTTAGAAAAAAATATATAAAATCTCATATAATTCAAATTTGATATATATATATTGGTAAATGGTAAGAATTTAAAAAAATACCAACCTATAGATTCTCCTTGAATGTCTCCTTGATGTTTCTCCCCTGTATATTGCTCCAAACTATTTAACGAATGTTTCCCAATATTCAACACCATGTAAAAAGACAAAACAAGAGTGTGTATATATAACAAATATTATATGAATTACTGTTAAGTTTAATGATTATGGGATAAACAAAAAATAAGAAGAGTGTGTATACATATACCAAAGCTTGTATGACTCATATCTAAGTTTAATGAATGTGAGATAAATTATAAAAAAAATTGAAAAAAATGTGATTAACAAATAAATTATGAATTAATAGAGTAAAAAAATTATTTAATTTTGAAGGGAAAATATTAGAGGGAAATAATTTGTGGGGATAATTTTGGAGGGAAAATTGTTTGGGGGGGGAATTTTGGAGGGAATATTTTGGGGGGAAATTTTGGAGGGAAAAGTTCATTCTACAAGTTATAAGATTTTCATTGGGAGGGTGAGCATTTGTATCATTCTATGTTCTTAGTGAGAAGTGATGTCTTCGTCAGATAAAGAATATTTTATTTATAAGACATCAACATAGTGTTCACATACCTCTTCTTTTGGGGCTAGCAAATGCGATGGGAATAATTGTAATGTAAATGAGGAGTCATATGTTTCACCTAGTCAGAAGTTTGATCATAGTGCAAGCAATGATATTTAACATGTTCATAAGAAAAGTCCTAAATCCCAAGACTTTGAAGGCACCAATGATAAATAGGAGTAATATTATGGCAATCATTATGTTTGACAGTTTAACAATATTGAAAATACTCAAAATATAGGTCCAAGTGAAGATTTTGATTACAGTGTAAATGATTGGCATAATAATTTTCCTCCAAGTGAGGATTTTCAATGAACCGATGAGGATGATGAAGAATTTCCCTCAAGTGGGGATTTTAAAAGTAGTGAAGATGGTTATGCCAATGGTGGACACTTTTTCCCGAGTGGGAAATTTAAAGGAAGCAATGTTGATGATGATGATTTTCCTCCAAGTGAGGATTTTCAAGGTACTGATGAGGATGATGAATATTTTTCTCCAAGTGAGGATTTACAAGGCACTAATGAGGATGATGAACAATTTACCTCAAGTGGGGATTTTAAAAGTATTGAAGATGATTATGCCAATGGTGGATACTCTTTCCCTATTGGAGAATTTAAAGGAAACGATGTTGTTGATGATGATTTTCCTCCAAGTGAGAATTTTCAAGGTATTTATGAGGATGATGTATATTTTCCTCCAAGTGAAGATTTTCAAGGCGCTAATGAGGATGGTGAAGAATTTCCCTCAAGTGAGTATTTTAAAAGTAGTGAAGATGATTATGCCAATGATGGACACTCTTTTCCAAGTGGGGAATTTAAAGACACAAATGGTGATAATGATGATTTTCCTCCAAGTGAAGATGTTGAAGGTACTAATGATGATGATGAATATTTTCCTTCAAGTGAGGATTTTCAAGGCACTAAGGAGGATGATGAATAATTTCCCTCAAGTGGAGATTTTAAAAGTAGTGAATATGATTATGCTGACGAAAAACATTTTTTTCCAAGTGGGAAATTTAAAGGCACCAATGGTAATGATGAAGATTTTCCTCCAAGTGAGGATTTTCAAGGTACTCAAGATGATGGTGAAAATTTTTCTCCAAGTGAGGATTTTCAAGTCACTAATGAGGATGATGAATAATTTCACTCAAGTGGGGATTTTAAAAGTAGTGAAGATGATTATGTCGATGGTGGACGATTTTTTCGAGGTGGGAAATGTAAAGGCACCAATGGTGATGATCATGATTTTCCTCCAAGTGAATATGCTAGAGGCACTGATGATGGTGTTGTTGATGATGAAGAAATTATTTTTAGGGAATAATTTAATGGCAATGATAGTCTTAAGGGTGATGATGATTTTCCTTCAAGTGGATATTTTCATGGAAGATACAATGACATTGGTGAGGATGGTAATCACTTTTCTATTGATTTTGATATTCCTCTTATTAGCATGATTATCAATAAAGATGATGATGGAACTAGGAATAAATATCATGTTCTCAATCATTCATGTGCAACACATCAAGGTGATCGACATTCTCTTGTTTGGTCTCGTCACAATGTTTTGTATGATATTCCTCATAATGATGAGGTAATTATTTCTATTGAGGATGATGAAATAGTGGAGACATTTCAAAGAAACATTGTGTCTAGGAACAAGAGTAGACATTTTTATATTAATCCAAATCATTCTAGTTATACAAGATCTGGGAAATAATTTCTCACTAAATCATTTTCCATAAGTGATTTGATTTCAAGTGAATTATATTAAAATAATTGTTTGAAAATTATGGACTACATGTATTCCTTGGATAAAGGGAAGACATATATGTCAATGAATAAGAGCATGTAAAATTCATATTTAGTGGGGTGCATGATATCCACCAAGACATGATATGATTATCGCATTGTGAATCTTTTTGTAACATCACCGACCACCAAAGTCGGGCCATGCTACTCCATATAAAACTATGATACCATTATGTAACATCCCCCACCACCCAAGTTGGGCCATTCTACTCCAAATAATGCTCTGATATCATTCGATAAAGTTCTCGGCCACCCAACCCATGAATCATCACCTCAGACAGATCTCTTTTGCAGAATAAATCACATATAATATTAACAACAATAAATAGAGATAACATGAAAACATACATGCAACGAAACACATGATATTATTACAAGAAATCACACACATGCACTTAAATACATCATTTAACCACTAAGCACATAAAATATACTTATCTCTTAATTGAAGTACACCAACTGCATGAAGACCTTCCATGAACCTCCCAGTCGTATACCACATTGCTCCTCACTCTAAGCAGGGTCACCCCCGAGCTGGGACTAAAATCCACCGGGAAAGGGATTCCTAGGCTAGGCAGGGACAAAAGGAAGTTGAACAGTACAATAGGAAGGATTTCCTCCAAGGATCCACTTACGCCACAAATCACAGACTCTCATTCCCCACATGCATGTCCCACCCCAGGACTGTACACCTTCACTATCACACATTCCATTGGCTACTACACCTCCCTTTCAAGGGCTTCAACATCAAGCCGTATCAGGAATTCTCAGATATCTATAGCTGCTACTGGACTCCCTCTAGGATAAATCACTTCCTCAACACACTCTCTCACCTGGAGGGAGTTGCTCACAGGCCTGGCAACCTACTTCTTCTATCCATGGGCCTGAAAACCCACTTCTTCACTCTCATTCTTCAACACATGGGCATGGTGATGGAAACGACAGAAACTAGATGTGGGGAATGATACTGATAGGACAATACACAAGCAAGCCTCAGGGTACAGGTGCAGTGAGGGTATCAACTCAGGTTTTTTTGTAGGGGTCCAGGTGTCTTGGAATTCAACAATGGCATACTGGCTCACTGCGTTCTTGCTTAGTGCATCAGTGAGTCGAGGTAACCAATGGCCATCATGGTCAGGATCATGAGAATGGTGAGAATCCACCCTAAATATGCATGCATATTGGACGACACTTGGCTCTCCAGGAGTACATTCCTCCCACTTGGAAATCATTCCTCTCCCTAAAGGAACTTAGGATAAATTAATATCCTCTTTACAACTTTTAGAATAATAATTATATATTATTCTTTTAGGCTCTTAAGCTTAACCCTTTTTCCTCAATCTCTTAGCCTCCTCCCTTGCCCAACCTAGTGGAGTTCAGTCCCCCATGCTCTTTCTTCGTGGTCAGTCTACACGAAATGATGTTGTTATATTAATAATATGAATATTTACATGTATAAAACAAGCTCCTGGCCTTTAACATCTAGGCTCCCATCCTAATCAAAACATAAGCCTACCAGGTTATAAATACTTGGCTCAATAGCCTACAAAACATGTTACATTCATAATTACAACTGAGGCTCATCCTTGGGGTATTACAATCCCCTCCCTTTATTTTTTCACTATCCTCAGTGCAACTTAATTACACAACATCATCAAGATTTCCAAAATATTCAAAATGATGTGGGTATTATGCCCGTATAACATCTTCGTGATCCCATGTTGTGTTCTTAGGACCGTACTTGGTCCACTGGACCTTTCCAAGCCTTATGGCTTGATTCTGAAGCTTCTTTCTTTTCATGTCCAGTATGTGCACCAGATGCACTTATAAAGTGCCTTCTTGGTCCACCTGGATCACATTCCAATCAATCACATGATTAACATTAGGTATATATTTCTTTAGAAATGAGACATGAAATACATTATGAATAGTCATGCATGCAAGAAATGCAAGCATATAAGCTACCAGTCCAATATTTTCTAGAATTTCAAACGGTCCACAATATCTGGCTGCCGACTTGGAATAGTTTCCCATCTTCAGGGAACTTTTGTTGGCTTTCACCTTCAGGAAAACATGATCACCCACTTTAAACTCCTTGTGGGTTCTGTCTTTGTCAAAATAGCGTTTTTGCCTGTCTTGGGAAGCCTTCAAATTATGCTTAATCTTTAACAATTTCTCTTCCATTTCTCTAAGAAACTCTGGCCCAATTATTTCTCTATCAGTTGGGTTGTCCCATCTTATTGATGTGTTGCACTTTCTTCCATAAAGTGCCTCAAATGGGCTCATCTTCAGTGATGCTTAGTACCCATTGTTGTAATAAAACTATACCAAGTGTAAGTATTCTTCCCATCTTGATGGTTTGTCCATCACATACATTCTTAACATATCTTCTATCACTTAATTTACTCTTTCTTTTTGTCCAACAGACTCATGATGATAGGTTGTGCTGAAGTTCAGGCTCGTTCTGAGCCCCTTGAATAATCCTCTCCAAAACTTTGAGGTAAATTTTGGGTCTCTGTCAAACACAATTATCTTGGGAATACCGTGCAATCATGCTATTTCCCTCATATAAATATCATCAACATTAGTTTCCTTGTGAGTATTCTTCAATGGAATAAAATGGGCAGCTTTCGTAAGCTTATCCACCACCACCATGATGGAATCATGTTGCTTGTTTGTTCTATGTAATCCTATGATGAAGTCCATTGTCACCACTTCCCACTTCCACTCAAGGATAGGTAATGGTTGTAGCAACCCAGCTTGGTGTCTATGCTCAGCTTTAACCTTTTGACACTCCATACATCTGGCAATGTACTCTGCAATTTATTTCTTCATTCCTGGCCAATAGTAATGGCTCTTGACTATTTCCACTGTTTTCTTATATCTAGGGTGCCCAACATAAGGCACATTATGAATCTATTTCAATATCATACTCCTCAATTCATGAGAACTAGGTACATATATTTTTTTCCTGTATAGGAGTATTCCATCAACTTCCAATCTATAATATTCTATTTTCTGTAGCATCTTACCTTGTTGTAAATTTGTTACCATTTCCATGTACTGCAAATTTGCTTTTGCATCTTCCAAAATTCTGTCTTTAAGATCGGTTTGATACATGTTGATGGTTGTAGCATGTATTTCATGCACTCTCTTGCTGAGTGCATCAACCACATTTTTCTCCTTTCCTTTGATGTGCTTGATATCAAAGTCATATTCACAGAGGAATCCCAACCATCTGCTCTACCTAGAATTTAAAGTAGGTTGATCAAACAAATATTTCAGACCATTATGGTCTGTTCTTAGCTCAAACCTCTTTCCCATGAGGTAGTGTCTCCATTTCTTTAAAGCGTGTACTATGGCTGACAACTCCAAATCGTGAGTGGCGTAGAGCCTTTCATGCTCTTTCAATTTCTTGGATTCAAAACATATCATAAACCCATTCTAGCCAAGGAATCCACCCAATCCTTCTTTACATGCATCTGTACAAACCATGAAATCTTCATTCGGATATGAAATCCTGAGAATTGGAGCACTGGTTAACAACTGCTTCAATTGCTGGAAGCTCTTTTCACATTCTTTTGTCCATTGAAATTTTACCCCTTTTATTTGCAAGGAAGTGATTGAGTGAGCAATCTTCAAAAATACCGCAATGAATCAGCTGTAGTAACTAGCTAGACCCATGAAAGATATGACTTCTATCACATTCTTAGGTGTTTCCCACCCTTTAACGACTTCAATCTTTTCAAGGTCTACTTTTATTCCCTCTTCATATATTATATGCCTCAAATAGTGAATTCAATTTTGGAAAAATGAGCACTTGATCAAATTAGCAAAGAATTGGTGTTCTCTTAGCACCTATAACACCATCCTCAAGTGCTACTCGTGTTATTCATATGTCTTGGAATATACAAGGATTTCATCCAAAGAGACAATGACAAACTTGTCTAAATATTCTTAGAAAGCACAATTCATTAAGCACATGAAAACAACTAGTGCATTTGATAACCCAAATGGAACCACTGTGAACTCATAATGACCATACATTGTCCTAAAGGCGATCTTGCTGATATCTTCATCTTTAATCCTTACCTGATGGTATCCTGAACTGAGATCTATCTTTGAAATATCCCTGCATCCTTCAACTGATCGAAGAGATCATCGATCCTTGGTAGAGGATACTTGTTATGTATAGTTACTTTATTTAACTACCTGAAGTCAATGCACAATCTCTGAGTCCCATCTTTCTTCT
Source organism: Picea engelmannii (assembly GCA_009831015.1). NCBI lineage: Eukaryota > Viridiplantae > Streptophyta > Pinopsida > Pinales > Pinaceae > Picea > Picea engelmannii. Next base: position 122,705 of record ML805029.1, on the reverse strand, counting down.
TCACAAATAACACTGGGGAACCCCAAGGTGATACACTTGGGTGTATGTACCCCTTCCTTAAAATTTCTTCAAGATGCATTTGCAGTTCTTTCAGTTCTGGTGTGCTCATCCGATAGGGATTCTTTGATACTAGATTTTCCCCATGCATCAAATTTATAGAGAAACCAATATCTCTCTTTGGAGGTGGCCCTGGTATCTCTTTGAACACATCTTCAAAATATTTCAGGACTGCATGATCCTCCAATTTTGGCACCTTATACTTATGTGCTTCATCCATATGGTATGCAAATATTTGGAAGCCCTTCCTGTAATAGTTCTTTAGATGCATTGTTGAGAATTTCCAAAAAGTAACTACCCTGGGAATTTCTTGGACTGCTCTTCGATTTCCTTCCTCATCCAGGAAAGTGAATGCCTTGTTATGACAGTCTAATATGGCATGGTGGTGGCCCAACCAATCCATACCAATTAGGCAATTGTATGATCCCAAGGGAAATATTTTCAAATATTCCTTGGTACTCAGTCCATTCATGCCCACTGGACATGATTTAACCAATTCAACAACCTTTCTCTTGGCTCATATAGCCAGCTGCACCAACCAAGATTTCCCATGCTTTATTATTTGCAATTGAAATATTTCCACTACCTTAAGATCTATATATCTATGACTATCCCCCGAATCAATTAAAATAGTAAATTCATGGTTGTTTATCATACCTTCAACTTCAATCATGTGTGATTGAAACTTAGCTTGCTTGTTGTCCAGGGCTACATAGATCCTTGGTACTCTTGTGCTCATGTCCTCCACTGTTTTTGCTTATTGAACATTGTGAACAACTCTCACCTTGTCTTTTCTGTGAGGGAAATATATATACTTATGATATCCATTACAACCCCAACATTGCATAGGTGTTTTCCTTGGCCCTTTCCCACCTACTTTAGCCATCCTGGGCTCCCTCAAAACTAGTTGTCGTTGAGGACTATTTCTAAAATATGGTGGCTTGTTCCCCTTCTGCCTCTACTCCCTCTTAAACTTCCTCTTGCCTTCCCAAGTTCTTTGGAAAGTAGGCTTTCCCTTATGCTAATCATATAAACATGTTTCCTTCCTTATGCTTTCTTCCATAGTTTTAGGATCATCATACTAGATTTTCTCACTGATAAAAGATGGCATCCCACTCAGATATATATGAATCTTGACTGTCTCATCCTTGATGAAAGGGACATACTTTAATAGCTCTAGAAATATCCTTTCATATTCATATATAGTCATGCTACCCAATTTAAGTTCAAAGAATTATTTCATATTTTGTCATAGTATCTCTTGGTTAAGTACTTATTTTCAAAGTGTTTCTTGAATTCCTTCCATGTGAAATCCTTCTCTCTGATGTGCTTCACTTGCACAAGTTGATCCCACCACACAAATGCCTTTCCTTTCATCTGATAGATTGAAATTCTTCCTTCTGCATGAGAGAAATAATTATGCAATTGGAAATATTTCCTCATGCCAAGTAGCCATGTCTCAGCCTCTTCATCTTTCTGGTGCTCTCCATCAAAAGTAAGAGGTTTGATATTATTCATTTCACCCTTCAGTTCATCCACTTCATATCTCCTATGATTTTTGGTAGGAGATGGACTTGAACTGTTTTGTGGATTCCTTTTGGAATTCCTTTGGGAGTGTTGGAGATGTCTATTACCACTTTTTTCTCTCATTTCCACATCAGGGGACATGTGGCTCCATGATTTTTTGGATCCACTTTCCTTATCCAACTTCTTTTCAATGATTTCCAGGCTCTACATCAACTTCATATTGAAGTCTGAATGTTTTTGCTTGGCTTTCTTAAGCCTTTCGTTATCTGCCTGGTGAATTTGGACATCTTTTTGCAATTATTTAATGATTTTCATCATGCCCACGTCCTTATCCATTTCTTCTCCATGCCCATTGGAGTTTGTCCCTTCAACCCCCAAATGGACATCCATTCCTCTAACTTCATCCTCTAGACTGTAAGCATCCTGTGCCTCCTCCATTTCTCTGCACTATGTAACAATTTGGTTCGGTTCTAACAATTGTTAACTTTGCAAAATGTGCAGTCAACTAAATTTTATTAGGCTATTAGACTTAATAATTTTCCAGAATAACTTAAACAATCTGATTCAACAAAAGAATATCATACTCCATTTTCTACAGGTCCTTGGTCTATCAAGAATCCCCACATCTCTATCTTTGAGTCCTCTTCTGTTCTACAATTCACTTTCTATTACTAGCCCCTTTTTCTTCAGCCCTTAATTCGCATGTGACCACAATTGTATCCAAGTGATAATAGTTGGGCTACAGATCCTTGAAACTTCAGGGCTATGGAGCTTTAGAGGTTTCCCCTTTTCGCACATCACAACAAATCTCCTGAAGTGCCACTTTGGCGAACTCGCGAAGTGGGGTGGATCGATGGTCCTTGGCTTCCCAACATCCAACGACTGATATTTACTATGGAAGTTTGGGCTTCGAGAGTTCAATGTTGTCCATACTCTCAATCTTTCCGAAGTGCCAAGTCTCCAAAGTGTTGTAGATATTGCCAAGTACAAAGTCATATGACACCTGGAATGCCTAGGGGAGATCCGTGTCACCTAGGTGATGTCATTAGGTCATGTCACTTCGGTGCTATGTAACTTCAAGGATTTCTTCCTTCCACTCTCTCATGAACCATTTCTTTCAAAGTGTCAAGTCTCTGGACCTTGGGATCTGACGCCACACATCCCCTGTGACCAACGATTGAGATTAACTCTGGCCTTAGGGCCTTCGAGAGTTCTCTACTCAATGTTAACTGTAACACCTTTCCTCTAGAGTACCAAGTCTCTGGACTTCACGATCAGGCACCATGCATCCATTGGGGTCAAGCTATTGTGGGCCCAGTCTAGTTAACTTCTTCACCAATGTTTTAACTACTTTATGTATTCATCGGGGGCCCCACTACCCATGCTCGAGAGGAGTGCCACATGGAAATTCACTAGAAGAGGACACGTGGCCCAATCACACCGATGACATGTTTCATGTTCTAACTGGAATAACCACTCTTCACAGGTTCTTAACTCCCTAACACGTGGCACACATTCCATGTGTCCACATCATTTCAAGTGACATCAGCATGCCATGTCACTTCAGGACTTCAGGACTTCGGGCTTCAAAAGATTTCACACTAGCACACTCCAATTCTCCTGAACTTCAAACTCCTAACAAGTTGATATTTAGATACACATATCCTTTTATGAACGGTATGGATGAACTCCAGACTTCAGGACTTCAGGAGTTTTCACCTTAGCACACTTTTTTTCTCCCGAATGTCGAATTCCCGAACAATCCAATCTACCGACACGTGTCCCTTTTGATGAACGGTCTGGATTAACTGTGGACTTCGGGACTTCAGGAGTTTTCATTATATCACACTTTGTTTCTTACGAATGTCGAATTCTCGAACAAGCCAATCTTCCGAGACGTGTCCCTTTTGATGAACGGTCCAAATTAACTCCAGACTTCTGGACTTCAGGAGTTTTCACTCTATCACACTTTGCTACTCTCGAATGCGGAATTCCTGAACAAGCCAATCTGTCGACACATGTCCCTTTTTATGAACAGTACAGATTAACTCTGGACTTCAGGACTTCAGGAGTTTTCACTCTAGCACACTCCATTTCTCCCGAAGTGTCAAACTTTTGAACTGTTGTCAGATCTATGGCTCACAATCACTTACGTGCAGATATGATGGCTGAGATTTGTTCATCACCATTGCGCCTTACCTCTTGCTCTTGACTTGATATAATGGCTTTGATATGTCTTCAGTCGATCCAACGTTCAAGCACTTTTCCCCAAATCTACGACATAGATCCCCTCCAGGACTTCGAAGCTTCAAAGCTTTTGCTCCCTTTTACAACAAGTAACTTCAAACAACTGGAGCGGTGAAGTCCCGAAGGACTTTTGTGCTTAACCACCATGCTCCTTTTCCAAAATCTGATGGTTGTGAAGGATCTTCCTTCTCCCAAACAGATCCTACAGTCCAAATTATAAACTTTGTGGCCCAATACCACGGTTTTAGTGGTATCCTTCCTCTGTAGGTTTTCTTGAACCGCTATACTTCCCTAGATTTTGAACACAATCTAAGTGTTCACATGGTGCCTTCCTGACACTCAAGAACACTCTGAACTTCAAATTTTGTCCCTCTCAACAACAATTCACTTTGAAAACTTTTCTTCATTAACCACTTATCCGACCCATCTAGGATCAGTGTTGAAACCATGGATCTGAACTTGATTTTTTTCCATTTCAACAACAATTCTTTTCCAAAACTTTTTATTCAACTTCCACTAACATGGCCCATCCAAGCTCAATTTTGAAACCATGGCTCTAATACCATTCTGTAGCATCCCCGACAACCCAAGTCGGGCCATGCTACTCCAGATAATGCTCTAATACCATTTAGTATCATCCCCCACCACCCAGGTCGAGCCATGCTACTCCAGATAATGCTCTGATACCATTTGTTAATGTTCCCAACCACCCAGGTCGGGAATCATTGCCTCATACAAAGCTCCTTTTCAGAATAAATCACATATAATCTTAACAAAAAGAAATAGAGATAATATGAAAACATACATGAAGTGAAACACATGATATTATTACAAGAAATCACAGACATGCACTTAAATACATCATTTAACCATTAAGCACATAAAATATACTTATCTCTTAATTGAAGTACACCAACTACGTGCAGACCTTCCACAAACCTCCCAACCATAGACCACAATTCTCCTCACTCTAAGCAGGGTCACCGCCAAGCTGGGACTAAACTATTGGATTACTGAGAGTGGGCATGAATCAGTAATAACATAATTATAATCTTTTTTATTCAAATGCTATATCAATGTAGAATTATTATCCAATAATGAGCAGTAATAAATAACAATCAAACACATACATAGTACACCAGTTTTTTACGTGGAAACCCAAATCGGGAGAAAACCACAGAATGTTTTTTCTTATATGTCTTGAAGAATTACATTCATTGGAAGCACCAACTTCCTTTGTTTTCCAGCTGCAACTAGAAGGAGGCTCCAACCCCCTAGTTTCTCAGTCTACAACCTGAGGGAAGCTTCAACTCCCTAAATCTCTGGCTACAACCAAAAGGAGGCTACAACCCCCAATGTTCTCCGGCTACAACCACCTGTCCTTGCCCCGTCCTGCCACCCTGAAGTAGAAGTAGAATGATGGAACCACTGTCACACTATCACTTTGAGATATACCACTGTAAACCTATACCAATAAATCTGAACCATGCATCAACCATGCATCAACCTGTACCTCAACCTGTAATCAACCTATACCACAAAAAAAAAGTGCATCAACCATGCACCAACCTGTAATCAACATGTACCATAAACAAGTGCATCAACCATGCACCAACCTGTAATCAACCTGTACCATAAACAAGTGTATCAACCATGCGCCAACCTGTAATCAACCTGTACCATAAACAAGTGCATCCAACCATGTTCCAAGTATGTACCAATCATGTATCAACTACTCATCAACTATGACTCATCAATATGTACCAACATCATCAACTATACACCTCATCAACTACTTGTCTCAACCATGTACTCAACATGTACCTCAACCAAAAGGCCTCATCAATTTAATCATCCAAATATGATTTGTAGCTTTGTAATAGACCTAGTGTATAAGATCACATTCTTGCAAACCTTCCTTAACTTTAAAAACAAGAGACTAGTATTTTCATCAAACTTTTATTTAGTCTCACATGCCTAGTTTTGGATTAGTCAACAACCCTAACTTGAAGTAATCATAACTTTGAACCTGTAATGTATAAATATATGAAACTGATACACAATGTTCTTCAGTGTGTTTTATATAATTCCTCCAAGTGGAACTACTTGAAACCTCTCAGAAAAGGAGTTATAGCAAAAATGGCATACCTTGCTGAATTCTGGCTTATTCTAGAGAGAGACCTTGTAGAGCGTGCCCCACACAAATTTTTTGATGAAATGATCTAAAACTATTACACAACATACTACATAGTGTACCCTAACCAACACAATTAGTCTCACTAAATTTGGATCTGTTATGAAGAAGTTATGGCATTTTTACCCGAAACACCTGATTTTGACTAGTTTCAGGACTAGCCACAAACCCTATTTTCCACATAGTGTAACTCCAAAAATACAATGACCCACAAGATAAATTGTTAACCACAGATACTTGTATATTTTTTCTCACTTGAATAGAAATTTCAGGATCTGAATCATTATAGAAAAAAAGTTATAGCAAAAATGGTGAGATGACCTGAAAATAAAATACCTTAGAAAGCACCATCAAAAGAATTTATCCTTCCTTGCATTTCGGCCTTCTTTTCTTCACTTTCCTCAGAATTTTGGCTTATATATCATTTGTATACCTCAAAAACCTATATATATTCAATATGCTCAAGTGTGTTTCAAATGAGAGAGCCTTGCTTCTTATTTATACTCTCCAAGTAGCTTCCTTAAAAACATCTTCTAGGTCACTTGGCCCCACTTTCCTTATTTTAGGGTTGGGTCCACTTCTAATTTCTCC
>ML805029.1:78277-91811 GCA_009831015.1 Picea engelmannii | reverse complement strand
AACTCTCTAACCGTGAGGAATTATGTGACATTCCACATACCACCGAAAATGACATGACAAAAACTATCCATCTAGGATATTTTCCCTGACAAATTCACTTTCCTTCATCTCATTATTCCACAATTAAGCATGGGTTCTCTTACGCCACAAAGCGTCTTCCAGTGAGGGCTTTCACCATAAGGGGACCACTTTGGAGTTCATCCATATTTACTTCTTATAAACCATGAAAAAAAAATAATGAGTCATATTTACATTAAACACTATTGGGTCCATTACCCAAACCTTTGTGCTACGGGTCTTTCTTCAAGGGTTGACATCAATGACAACCAACCTTAATCAACATAAAATCCACTGGGCAAGGGATTCCCAGGCTATGCAGGGACAACAGGAAGTTGTAAAATACAACATGAAGTATTTCCTCCAAGGAGCCACTTACACCACAACTCACAGACTCTCATTCCCAACATGCCTATCCCACCCCAGGAGTGTACACCTTCACTGTCACACAGTCCATCGACTACTACACCTCCCTTTTTGGGGCTTCAACAACATGTCGGATCAATAATTCTCAGAGCTATATAACTGCTACTGGACTCCCTCCAGGAGAAATCACTTCCTTAGCACACTCTCTCACCTGGAGAGATTTGCTCACAGGCCTGACAACCTGCTTCTTCTATCCACGGGCCCGACAACCCGCTTCTTCACTCACGCTCTTCAACACACATGCATGGTGATGGCAACAACATAAACTGGATGTGGGGAATGGTACTGACAAGACAATACACAGGAAACCCCCAGGGTATAGGTGCAACGAGGGTATCAACTCGGTTTTTGTTGCAGGGGTCAGGTGTCTTGGAATTCAACAATGGCAGACTGGCTCACTGCGTGCTTGCTCAATGCATCGGTGAGTCGAGATAACCGATGGCCAGCATGGTCAGGATCGTGAGAATGGTGAGAATCCCCCCCTAAATTTGCATGCATCTTGGATGACACTTGGCTCTCCAGGAGTACGTTCCTCCCACTTGGAACTCATTCCTCTCCCTAAAGGAACTTAGGATAAATTAATATTCTCTTTACAACTTTTAGAATAATAATTATATATTATTCTTTTAGGCTCTTAATCTTATCCATTTTTCCTCAATCTCTTAGCCTCCTCCCTTGCCCAACCTAGTCGTGTTCAGTCCCCCATACTCTTTCTTCGTGGTCGGTCTACACGCAATGATGTTGTTATATTAATAATATGAATATTTACATGTACAAAATAGGTTCCTGGACTTTAACATCTAGGCTCTCGGCCTAATCAACACATAAGCCTACCAAATTATAAATACTTGGCTCACCAGCCTACAAAACATGTTACATTCATAATTACAACTGGGGCTCGTCCTTGGGGTATTACACTTTTACTTTGGAGAAAGGATTTCAAAAACATTCACTCAATAGGTAATTTTCTTCTATTAAGAATCCAAACAAGATTGGACAAATATCCTTCATTTTATTCAAAGGTACATCATGGATGAGAGAGTGGGACATTAAAAAACACTACATTGTCATGGATGCATGAATTATTTTCCAAACATGGGGAGTGTATGCTAGATAGAGACACAACACATATTCCAGATAATTTCTCAAAGAGAGAAATCTACAAATTATACAAAGAATATGTTGAAGGTGTTGAAGAAAATGGTAATTTTATTACATACACATATTTTACAAGAATATGAAAGAAATAATTCAACAATGTTCATATTCCTAAGAAGTCAAGGATGGGGATTTGCATTATATGTGCTTCTCTTAAATCAAGAAGAGATAAATTTGAAGGGGTAGAAAGAGGTATATATTTACAATTTTTTTTGTTAATTGGATAGTTATCAACTATGAAAACACATTATCAATATATTCATTTTATGTCATGTGCAAATTGTATAGTCAAAGCACTTCAAGAACATCAGAATCAACAATCAAGTGAAAGAAAAAAAGTTGTAAAAACATCGAAAGAAGTTTTATGATGCTCCAAACAAATATATAGGTATGATAATTGATGGCATGGACCAAAAAAAATACTTCTACCATATTTTGTCCATACACGAAAAAAATTTATAAGAAGAGAATTTCATTCAGTTTCACTTGGTTGGTTGTATGTTTTTTAATGGAAAAAAGTGTCCAAGGATTTACTTCACAACTCCAAATATTCATAATGATGAAAATATGACCATCACCATAATTCATCATGTGTTCACTCACTGGTATGGTAATATTCCTCAAGTTCTATATCTATAGTTAGACAACACTAGTCGTTAAAACAAAAATAAAATTGTGTTTAGATATCTAAGCATGCTTGTTGAACTGGGAGTCTTTGAAAAGGTAAAAGTTGGTTTCCTTCTTGTTGGACACACTCATGATCATATTGATCAAATGTTTATTAATTTTTAAGTAACATTAAAGAGGAAAAATGTTGGAATCTTACCATCATTAATTGAATGTATTAAAAATCACACATTCCAAAGCCTGTTTTTCACATATTAGAAGAAATTGTTAACATGCAAAGATTTATTCAGGGATCGCATGGTGAAGAAAAGTATGTGTATTGAGTATATTATTGACATTAGCTTCCAACATCAATTTTTTTTCAAAAAAGTTGATGGGAAAACACTTATATGGGGGAAGGAAGTATTCAACTATTGTAGAATGGGGGCCTTCATCAAGTTTAACATTTTTGAAGTTCATTCCAAATCGTCCAATATTTTCATCAAAGTTATTGTTATTACAATCAGTTGTTGAAATAAATAATGCATGGAGGCATAATAGAGATGTAGATTATTATGAATGCTTGGAATAAATATAAATTCCATTAAAGATATATATGATTACTTTGATGTTGTTGATTCTGTTTGGTGGGAGTATTTTTTCAATGGTCAAAGTGACATAATTTCAAGCTCAAAAAATGAAGATACATTTTTGAAGACTTCTTTTCATTGGCCACAAAATATTCCAAATGAATCCGAAGAAAGAAACATTGTTAAACAACAAGAATCTCAAGTTGCTATTGAGTTTTCACAAGTAGAGGAAAGATAAATGTATATTGGTTCTAGAAGATCACATGCACAATGTGAAGCCATGGAATACCTTCAGAGGGGTTCAATAAATGATATTAAAGAGGGTAGAATGATTTTATTCTTAGCAACTGAAGATCCACATGGTTATCCATTCTAGATTGCAAAGGTTATAAAAAATGATAAAGAAAATAAATATGTTATACCAATTGAAGTGCATTGGTATGCAACATGTACACACCCATCCAATGGTGTGTACAAGCTAGAGATGGTGGTTGAGAAACATGTTAGTAGAAAGATAAAAATAAAGGGTCAAAATATAATCCGTTGTCGCATTGACCTCTTAAAATTAGAGGATTTTGACATACTTTTTATGACTTCAATTTGACAAAGAGATGAAATATTCACTCCAGGACCACATATATTATCAAGAGGTTGATGCCACAAGAAATAACTGTAAGATGGGAGTCTGTTGAACCTAATCATAGATCTAAAAGTATTTTTACATTGGAAATGTTGGGCATGCATGTAGACTCAGATGGTGCATTCATCGATAATAGAGAAGAGTATGGATCATCTACAAGTTCATCCAATCATTCATCTGAAGACAATGTAGATTCTGATGTTATTTCAGAATCCATGAGTCAATTTGAATAAGTGTATGAAACATTTTATGTGTCTTTGATCCATATGATGTTTGTATGGTAACTAGAAATGAACTTTCTAACTTACATATGATCTTACATGAAGTTATGAATCATTTCTATATTTTATGAATTATATGTTTTGATTATGGAGAATATAACAAAATTTCTTAGCTCATATATTCTAAATATAGACAATACTTTTAAGAAATAATTTATGTTTCATTCAATGTAATTTGTATTGACCTTTTTTATTAAAAGTAAAAAACAAAATTGTAAGTGATGTTGAATTGATAAGGTATAGGGTGATATTTTTATGGAATTATGTATTATATTGTGCTTGGAGTGATAAACTAACCTTTGAAAAATAAACATTTAAGGGTTTATTTTATGATTTTGTTTACAATAGTGATGATTCCTTACACCACTTTAAAAAAAATTGCAATTTTAATCCCACAATTTTAACAATGGTGCTACTAGTAGCAATACTTTTCAATTTGATGGTTGAGTTTTAGGTTTTGTTTTTAATGGTACCAACTATTAAGAATAATATTTCAAATGTGCTATAATTTTAACGTTTAAAAAAAAAAAAAAATATTTAGGCAACCTCACTTTTTGATTTAGGTGTTTATTTTAAGGTTTTTATGAGAAACTATATGAGTTTTGAAGGCCATGCTTGAAAAATATTGTAATTTTGACCCAGATTAGAAAACTGGTGCTATTGGTAGCACCACTTTTAGATTTGGAGGTTGATTTTCATGTTTTTTTATGAAAAAATATGGGTTTTAAGGGATAAAGTTCTCGTTTTGAGGTCACATTTCTCGTTAAGTTGGTAACTTTGTTGAAGATATTTTCCACATATAACCATCAATTGTTATATTTGACTTTGTTAAATACACGTTGGTTATTCGACTAGTCAAGTTGGCTCAACCCGGCCATCCATGCATCCAATTTGTAGTCAATATCTCGGCTGGTCGATCCACCGACTGACTGTCTTCAACTGCTAGTTGAGTATCTGAACAACAATCTAGTCCACTAATCGACTAACTGATGTTGACTTCCATGCGATCGAATGAACGAATGTTTCCAACTATTGGTCAACTTCATGACTGACGAAGTATGAGGAACCATCATAAACATAGGTTTCAACACCTCCCCCCTCCCCATTAGCACATGGTTATAGAGATTCATGAGCTTAAATTAAGTAGCAATACCCCCCCCCCCATAATTGCAACATCTTTAAGGCCAAGCATAGTATGGAGCTAGATGAACTTAGCTTCATACAAGGGTTTAGTGAATATATAAACAATCTGATCATTTGTTCTGTAGTAAACAAGAGTGACAAATTTCCCTTGAACTAACTATCTCAAACAATGAGCATGAAGCTTGAAATGCTTCATTTTACTATGGGAAATAGGATTATCAACAACTTGAATCACACTTTGATTAACCTAGTAGAGCATAGTCTAGGTCTGTAAAGGAAACCCAAGTTCATCCAAGAGTTGGTGAATCCATACTACCTTTGTTCCTACATTAACGATGCCATGATATTCTGCTTATGTAGTCGACAAAGAGAATACCTTATATTCCTTGCATGAACAAACCAATAGTCCAGTGCTGAAGAAAAACACATAACCATAGGTGGACATCTAATCGTCATTGTCTCCCTCCCAATAAGATTTGGTGATGTCGACTAAAATATATGAACTTCAAAAATATTTGATACAAATATGAGAGGTACCCTTAAGATAATGAAAAATCCTTTTAACATATTTCCAGTGGACTTCTGTGGTATCCTTCATAAACTGAGAAACCAAACTAACAGTAAAATAAATTCTAGGTCGACTGTGAGTGAGATAAGTAAGACTGCTAACAAATTTTCAATAGAGTGTAGCATTAACTTTTGGAGACTAACAAGTTTTACTCATATTAACTCCAGACTAAAAAGGAGTAGAACATGGATTGAAATTTTCCATATTAAAGTGTGTTAAGAGATCCATTACATATTTAGATTGAGAAATGAATAAACCATCAGACATAGGTAATACTTGAAGACCCAAAAATAATGTAGAATACCAAGATATATCATGTCAAAGGAGTCAACAAGTTGCTTCTTCAATATAAGAATGAAATCAATGTTATTTCCATTTATGACAAGTTCATCAACATATAGAATAATAATCAGAGTATTTCCATGAGTATGGAGTACGTATAAACTATGATCAAATTCACAATGTTTGAAACCGAGATGCAGAAAGAAACTATCGATCTTAGCATACCAATATATGAGAGATTTCTTCAAACCATAAAGAGACTTTTGAAGTAGACAAACAAGGTTAGAATATGTCACAAAAATAGGAGGCTTTTCCATGAAAATTTGTTCATATAGGTCGCCATGAATAAAGTCACTTTTCACATCCATCTGGTGGGCCTGTCATCTAAAATGAGAAACAAGGGAAATGATTATTTGAACAAAATTCATCTTTGCAATAGGGGAAAAGTTCTTAGTGTATTCTATGCCTTGTTTTTTAGAAAATCCTTTCACAACCAAGGGAGCTTTATGATGCTCAACAACACCTTCAGATGTAAAGTTAGTCTTGTAGACCCATCAAAATTTCACAATGTTCATCCCTTGAGGTCGAGGAACTAAATCCAAAGTATAATTATTCAAAAGAGAAATTATCTCAGTTTTCATAACTTTCTACCATTTAGGATTTCCTTGTGCATCTGAGTAGATAAAAATATCACAAGTTTCAATAAAACTAGTCATCAAAGCAATGTTGGCATGTTGCTTTTGACTACATTTTTGGTGTCCTGAAGAAATATCACCAACATCATGACCAAAAAATTCATTCATATTAGAATCCCATATATGGAGGAAAGAAGGGGGTGAAATGATATCCACTATATAAGGTTGATCAGAAAAAGAAACAATGTTGGTCATAGGAGATGAAGGACCATGTTGGCACAGGGGCAGACCTAGGGTTCAATGCTTAACAACGCACAAAAAAAACCCTGACTACCAGCCCTTTCGGAAACACCTGCAAGGTAGGAGAATTCTCACTCGAGGTAGAAGCAGGGGGGTTATAGGACGCAGGTGTATGTAACCAAGCTGGGACACAGATCTATGATAATAACACTTCGCAGAGTATTATGATAAAGCTAGGAAGTGACATGTATTAGTTTATTCACCTTATAAGAATTGCAAAACATAATCTAAGACAGATCTAGCGTAGTATTAACAAAATATTATGCACTTTAAACACCTATCACTTAACACTGTGAAACAGATCTAGCATACAAGCAAAGCATTCAAGAAACACATATATATCCACTACACATCTAATCTACACACTGATAAAAACATAGCAGAGATAACATTGCACAAAGAAAACCATAAGACACCAGATATATGTGGTTAACCCCAGTGTGGGGCTACGTCTGCTAACTGCTTCACCTTCTTTATTATGTGCTCGAATCTTACATTCATTCACTCATGTGCACTAAGCCACATAGTCAAGCTTCGCACCAGACAGGAGATCTACGCACTGATCACCAAATCCTCCCTCCAAAACTAGGTCAGGGCACAAAGCCAACTCTCTATCAAGCACAAAGCCTTAACACACATATATTCCTTAGCACAAAGCCACTCAAATTACTTGCACTTAGCTTCCTCAAAAACTTCTACTTCTACCATACATTCTTCTTTATTTATACTTTTACAAATCCTTACAATAAGGCCTAAACATGGGAAAACCCCATGGGATGACGTCCCATAACCCATTATGAAAACCCTAAATAACCCCTTACTAGGTCCACATAGCCCGCAAAATAAGTGAGATCCGCAATCTCAGCTCCGCCTGGGCACTCCTTCCTCGACCAATGTGTCGAAGTCCAAAAGTGGGCAAAATCTAACCAAGGTTTCCTCAAAACTTGGTCGAGGGCCAACAAGCCCCTAACACTCACCTGTGACTTATCCTGAGTCACGTAGGTGCGGACAACGCTGCTTCGAAGGCCTTGATCTTAACTTGATTTTCCTCGACTTTCTACTTCGATTGAGCCTCCTGCTCAGTGAGCTCCTCGATCATCTTCTCTGTAACAAGCCTTTCCAGGCGTTGTTCTAATGTTGCAACCACTTGATCCAATTGTGAGCCTTGTCCATCAATCTCTTAGAACACCTTGCAGGCTTCATCCTACATAGGTTGTAGCTTCCGTGTCACTTCCATTACCCTACCCTGGAGGGAAGTGATGTGTTGTTGTATTGTGCACTTCTCTTGGGATATCTTCATTCTTTCTACCGTAGTGAGAAACTTCATCCATCCCTGCACAAAAAATGAATTTTTTTGTGCCTCCTGTAACTGTGCTTCCAGCTTCCTTAGCTCTGGATCCTTGGTGATGCGTTCATATGTATGTGTGCTTCTATCACTCAGTTGTTTTCATTATGAGGCAAGATTTCTTATCCTTATTAGTGTGCTCTTAGCGATCTCCTCCCTCTAGTAACGCACCTGTTGTGGGGTGCTCGGTACTGTTTGGGCCTCCAAATTTTTTGTCCTTGCCTGAAGCTGTTGGAGGGTCTCAACGAGCTTCACTACTTGAATTTAGACCGAATCCTAGTCCTCATGTACCAATCCTGGTACATAGCGACATGCTTTACTCATCGCTTCTTTGACCATGGCCCGCTCTGCAAGCAGTTGCTCCTTTTCTCTCTGTAGTTGGGATTTTTCCTCTTGGAGCTTCGCCTGAAGCTATTCTTTCTCTCTTTCGTGGGCTGCTACATTGTCCTGCACCTCTCATAATTGTGATAGGACTTCATCTTTCTCCTACTTCAAGTATTTTGTAGCCTTCTCCTTCTCTTCCTGGACTCTTTGGAACCAAGCTTCTGTTGCATCTGCGAGTCTTCTCAATTGGGCCGGTTAATCTCCCAATTATGCAGTATGTGACGAGGAAGGTACAATGTGTACTGCACGAACCAAATGAAGAGCTTGGTGTACTTCCTTCAGTTCCCTCTCTATCCTTCCATATATGTCCTCTTGCTTCTGTCCATATCTCTAAAAGATTTCCTTGGAAGCGTCCTCCATAGCTCTGTGGACCAAACTGATATCGTCCTTAGTGAGAGTGGCCTCCAACTGGGGCTTATTAGTGTGCGTTGTCTTCCTTGTTGAGGGTTTCTTTGGATAAGACTTCCTCTTTTGTGGTGTGACTATCCCAACAGGGGGATCTTCCAGTGGTGTAGCTTCACCTCCTCCTTGTTCTTCTTCTCTTTCATTGATCTAAAAATGAAGAGGCTTGTATATTTGAAATATTTGCAAGTTTTTAATTAAGTGTGCTTATGCAAAAGGATCAATTTGCAAACACATAATTTAGAGAAACTTTCACATTCAAGATGCAGATAATAACAAGAAAATAACAGTGAATAGTAAACACATAACACAACAAATGATAAAGGAGTTCACCCCTCTCTTGGGCTACATCTCCTGGTCCAACTTCCAATGGATCTTTTATATTATTTTCTCAAAGTGATAAAATCAATCTTTTACATTGCTCAAAATGCCAAATAGATGCCTTCAATGGCTCCAGAACATCCCAAAACCCCTAGCTAATCTTTTTTAGCACCTGGTTTGGCCCAAAAATGAAGAAGATAGGCTTCCTGGAAGTTTTCCCCTTCAAGCTTGTTGTCTTTGGTTCGCCAAATCACACCTTTGTGTGTCTAACCTGGCTTCTAGGTGTTTTATGTGCCTAAACCTAGCTCTCACGTGCATTCCCGTGATTGGTGCCAAAATGTCACACCGTTAGCGGATTTTGGGCCCACAAAGACAGAGGTGTTGAGCGCATGGGGGGGCATATGGCCACGTTCGAGCACTTAAGTAGGGCTACTTGGCAAGATTTAATTTGGGTGCAACAAGTGTCAAATCATGGACTAACCATTTGAAAATGCGCACATGGATTCCCACGCATCTGTTTGGCATTGGTCATGTGGATATGGGTTGTGCGACCAAGGGATGGGGCTAAGCCCCAGCCCGGACGCACCTAAAATACACCAAACTTCAACTTTAAATTAAAGTGTCCACGCATATAAAACAAGGAACATGTGGTGGCATGCCGGTAAGGAGGTCTTTTCCAAAGATCTTCTCGGTGGAGGAGGTCTGGGGTTCGACCCCCGCGAACTCCCAAAACATTTTACCCAACGATATGGTGCCATGTGGTAGCCCATGTCTAGGCCATGTGGCACCACCCAATTCTTCCAAATATCATGCCACGTGTCAAACCACAATTCATCATCCGACTATCCAATCAGCATATGCCATATCATCACATGCCATGTCAGCATACGATCATCCATGTCAATGTATGGCCCCTGCCACGTCAGCTCTACGGACTGTACAATCAACAAATTTTTTCCTGTTTGGAAAATCAAACAGAACGTGATATCTCACTCATACAGTGTCCATTTGAACCTGTTAGAAGTGCGTTGGGTTTGTGATGATGAGGCCTCCGTCCTTGTTTGTTTTGAAGTGATTCTGATTACTTTGAATTTTGAGCAAAATTTGATCCCCTCGATCACTCCTCCCCATTGTGAAGCTTTTGGACCTCCAAAAGACTACTTCCAGTCTATGTGAAGATGAGGGTATAGTTCCCTCACCTTTCCAACCTCAATCCACTTGGCCTTTCTTGTATTTGTGTCTTTAAGACCAATTCGAAGATATTCCACATTTCCCCATTTTGAAGTTCTCATCCTCCTGTCAAGGATTGTGTCTTCATGCAGTTCTGTAAAATATTCTGGTGAGAAATCATCTATAGAAGGAATCTGAACATGCTCTCCTTGATCATCAATCAAAGGAGGCTCATACAATTTCAAATTCTCAACATTGACACTGCATACATTTGCATGTAAGGAGGCAAATCCAAACAGAAGGCATTGTTACCAATCTTTTCAAGAACCTTGAAAGGTCCATATCTAATTGGTTTCAGTTTTTTTACCTTATCCTTTAAGCCTCTCCTTGCTAATGTAAATCCAAACTTCATCTCCAACTTGGAAACTATGATCAACACAATGTTTTTCATGTCTCGTCTTGTACTTGGCTTGACTCTTTTCCAACTGTTCTTGTACCATTTGATGTATCAACTGAATTAGTTCAATGAAATTTTTTTCCCTATCAATGTCATATTGACCATCAATAGAAATATCTTTCCCAAAGATAAAATCTAAAGAAAATTTTGGAAAATAGCCAAAACAAGCTTCAAATGGCGATGTTTGAGTTGAAGAGTTCTTAGCCCGGTTGTAAGCATGCTTAAAGTAGTGTAAATGCTCATCCCAAAGTTTAGGATGCTTGTTGCAATAACCACTAAGAAGATGCACCACTGTTCTATTAACCACTTCTATTTGACCATCGGTTTGCGGATGAAAATTTGTGCTCTTTTTCATATTGGTTTCCATGAGTGCCCATAAACTTGACCAAAAGTTCCCAATAAATCGAGAATCTCGATTAGAAATAATGGATTTAGGCAACCCAAAATGTACCCAAACATGCTGAAAGAAAATTTGTGCCATTTGCTCAGCTATAGCTTGCTTCTTACAAGGCATCAAAATACACATTTTGCTGAAACAGTCAACCACAACATAAAGATAAGCATGATTTTTTTTACACATAGGTAGACCTCCTACAACATCCATGAAAATGCTTTCCCAAGGATGAGAAGGAACTGGAAGTGGAGTATACAAACCCAACTTTCTATTGCTAGGAATGCTTGTAGCACATAACAAACATCCTCGTACATATCTTTAAACACTTTCATTCATTTTAGGCCAATAGCAATACCTTTGCAAATTAACCATCGTCTTGCCTACATCAAAGTGACCAGTAATAAGAGAAGAATGAGCTTCTCTTATAATGTTGATTCTTTCACCCCATGGAATACATAGCTTGCCAAGATGATACAAAATATTATCATGCACATGGTAATCCAATTCCTCAACATGGTTATAATGACTCAAAGTTGCATATACTTCTTTAAAATCAACATCTAAAGCATAATATTCAACGTAGCTCTCATGCATGATAGGATTATGCTTAAGAATAAATGAAGAACTAATAATAGGCCTAGAAAGAATATCAACAACTTTGTTATAAATGCCCTTCTTATACCTTATGACCAAGTGGAATTGTTGTAGGAAACCCATCCATCTAAAGTGTCTTTCTTGTTGTAGCTTTGTTTGTGATTGTAAGTATTGCAATGGTTGATGATCTGTGTGAATGATAGTTTATTTTCCAAACAAATAATGTTTCCATTTTTTCACACTTTTCACCAATGCATACAACTCCTTATCATAAGTAGGATAGTTAATCACAACACCATTAAAAGTTTTCGAATGAAAACAAATGGGCTTACCATGTTGTAACAAAACTGCTCCCATTGCATAATTGCTTGCATCAGTTTGGATTTCAAAAGGTTGTCTCAAATTTGGAAGTGCAAGAACTGGGGCTGAACTGATTTTCTCCTTCAAAGTATCAAAAGCCTTTTGTTGTTTGCCTCCCCATTGGAAAGCTTGCTTGATGCTTGTCACTGCATGTAATGGAGCTGCAAATGAAGAAAAGTTAGCAATAAACTTTCTCCAATATTGGGCTGCTCCCAAAAAACTTATTACCTCTGTCACATTGTTGGGCTTGGACCACTCCAATATGAATTTGAACTTGGAGGGATCAATTTTTAGTTCTCCTCCACCAACAATATGCCCCAAGTAAACAAGTGAGGTCTTTCCAAACTCACATTTAGACATCTTCAAAAAAAACTTTTCTTTTCTCAAGACATCTAAAACTTGCTTTACATGCACAACATGTTCTTCATGAGATTTGCTAAAAATCAAAATGTACTCTTCCAAGTAGACAATAACACAATCATCAAGAAAAGGCCTTAAGACATCATTCATAACTCTCATGAAAGTAGCAGGAGCATTGCAAAGTCCAAATGGCATTACCATCCACTCAAACAAACCTTGCTTTGTTTTGAAAGTTGTCTTCCATGTGTATCCTTTGGCAATCCTAATCTGATGATATCCACTTCTCAAATCCAACTTAGTAAAATACTTAGCATCTTTCAATTGATCAAGAAAATCATCAATTCTAGGAAGAGGATAACGATTATTTACTGTAATCTTGTTCAAGGCCCTGAAATCTACACACATCCATGTACCATCTTTGTTTGGCACTAAAACAATTGAAGATCCACATGGCGATGTGCTTGGCATGATGAACCCTTTGTCAAGTAATTCTTGGATTTGTTTTTTAATTTCAACATTCTCCATGACTGACATCCTGTACATACCAATGTTTGGAAGAGGGAAATCTTGCTGCAATTGTATTTCATGTTAGATACCCCTTCTTGGAGGCAATCCCTTTGGTTCCTGAAACATCTCATCATATTGGTTAACAACCTCATATAAATCAGATTTCAACTTTGCATCACAACCTTGGAAAACTTCTTTTTCAACATTGTCTTTGGGTTTAATCATCAAGAGGACAAAATTCTTACTATCATTGACTAATCTCTTTATTTGCCCCGCATTTACAAGTGACAAATTCATCTTCTTTGTATGTCCTCTAACAACGTACTCAACTCCATTTTTAAACAAATGATATTTATTCTCATGACGATGAAATATGGCTCTCCTATCATATAAGTATGGGCTTCCCAACACAATACCACAGATATCCAAAGGAATAACATCAAGCTCTACCTCATCTATAAAATTTGTAGTGATGGCAAATCTAAGTTTACACCTTCTTGTCACCTGCAATTTAGCATTGTCACATATCCAACCTAGAGGGTATGGTTTAGGAT
>ML805029.1:28766-78177 GCA_009831015.1 Picea engelmannii | reverse complement strand
TTCATGAGCCATACTTGGTGAATGCCTCCTTGAAGCTTGAGGTGATTGTATAGTCCTTCTTCTTGAAAGTTGAGAACTTGGCTCTACAAATTGACCTTCTCCTCTTGTGAGATTCAACCTTGTGAGCATCAGAAAACAAACACTTGCAAATAATCAAGCCTTCAAAAACCTATGCTCTGATACCAACTTGATCTAAAAATGAAGAGGCTTGTATCTTTGAAATATTTGGAAGTTTTTAATTAAGTGTGCTTATGCAAAAGGATCAATTTGCAAACACATAATTTAGAGAAAATTTCACATTCAAGATGTAGATAATAACCAACAAATAACAGTGAACAATAAACACATAACACAGCAAATGATAAAGGATTTCACCCCTCTCTTGGGCTACATCTCCTGGTCCAACTTCCAATGGATCTTTTATATTATTTGATCAAAGTGCTAAAATCAGTGCTTTACAGTGCTCAAAATGCCAAATAGATGGCTTCAATGGCTCCAGAACATCCCAAAACTCCTAGCTGGGATTTTTTGGCACTTGGTTTGGCCAAAAAATGAAGAAGATGGGCTTCCTAGAAGTTTTCCCCTTCAAGCTTCTTGTCTCTGGTTCACCAAATCACACCTCTATGTGTCTAACCTGGATTTTGGGTGTTTTTTGTGCCTAAACCCATCTCTCATACGCATTCCCATGATTTTTTCCAAAATGTTGCACCGTTAGCGGATTTTGGGCCCCCAAAGACGAAGGTTTTGGGCGCATGGGGGGGCATATGGCCACGTCCCAACGCTTAAGTAGGGCTACTTGGAAAGATTTAATTCGGGCGTGACAAGTGTCAAATCATGGACTAACCATTTGAAAATGCACACATGGATTCCTGGGCATCTGTTTGGCATTGGTCATGTGGATATGGGTTGTGCGACCGAGGGTTGGGGCTAAGCCCCAGCCCGGACGCGCCCGAAATACACCAAACTTCAACTTTAAATTAAAGTGTCCACACATATAAAAAAAGGAACATGTGGTGGCACCCTGGTAGGGCGGCCTTTTTGAAATCTCTTCCTGGTGGAGGAGGTCCGGGGTTCAACCCCCACGGACTCCCAAAAAATTTTATCCAACGATATGGTGCCACGTGGCAGCCCATGTCTGGGCCACATGGCACCACCCAATTCGTCCAACTATCATGCCATGTATCCAACCACAATTCATCATCCAATTATACAATCAGCATATTCCATGTCATCACATGCCATGTCAGTGTACGGTCATCCATGTCAGCGTACGGGCCCTGCCACATCAGCTATACGGACTGTACAATCATCAAATTTTTGCATGTTTGGCAAATTGAACAGAATGTGATATATCACTCATACAGTGTCTGTTTGAAACCATTCAAGGTGCATTGACTTCGTGACGACAAGGCCTACGTCCTTGTTAGTTTTGAAGAGATTCTGAGTACTTTGAATTTTGAGAAAAAATTGATCCCCTGAATCATTCATCTCCTCCTCCTTGTCCTTCTGCTTCATCTTCTCCTCCTCCTCCTGATGAACCAGACCTGTTATCTTCATAAGCATTGTCCTCTTCATCGCTCTCTATATCCTGCACTTCCTCCTGCTTCTTCTTCTTCTTCGTCCCACTGAACTGTCTGACATGCTCGACTTGGGTGACTATATGGATTTCTATGGTGTCAGTGTCGAAGATTTTTTCATCAGCGACAGGTACAATAAATTCCTCCATCCACTCCTTTGTAATCTGATCCATGTCTTCATCTATTAGCTTGTAGTACGACTGTAACTCTTCCCGGTTCTCATCTCGGTGCACAGTGATGTAGATAAAATGTGGATCTGCGTGGAACTTTGCTATTGGTTGGTACTGGTGTAGGGTGTGTGGTGTCATGCGCGAAAATGATTCAATGAAAACATTTAATTGCTAATAGTATGCATGAAACACTGCATTGGACTTCCACTGCTTCTTCATGTCAGTGGTATACCACAGGGCTGAAAATCGAGCGACCAATGAATATGAGGGTTCAATATCTAGGAAGGTGGCTCCTTCAAGCATTTTACAAACGACAA
Source organism: Picea engelmannii (assembly GCA_009831015.1). NCBI lineage: Eukaryota > Viridiplantae > Streptophyta > Pinopsida > Pinales > Pinaceae > Picea > Picea engelmannii. The sequence goes on along the minus strand of ML805029.1, from coordinate 76,113 downwards.
ATGCAACCATAATGATCAGCCAACTATAGTGGAATTAATTTCCCAAGTCTTGGGCTTCACGGAAATCCTTCTCCAGCTCATTGATGAGGTAGTTCGCCTAGTTCATCTGCATGCCATCCACACATTTTTATGCAAGGTCCACCATGAACCTAGTGACCTATGTGGCGTGGTTCTCCCTTACGATATTTCCAACTATGAGTTGGAAAGTGAGGCTCACTACGCCAACTTGTATAGAGGCTACCTTGTAACCTCGCTTTCCTTTTTAGACTTCTTTGTAAGCTTCCTTGATGCGTTGTTCCAAAGAACGGTCTGAAGTCTTCCCTGGATAAAACTATTGAGGGTCAGGACCCTTCACACTTAAGCCTGTGATCCGATGGATCAATGTTGGATCCACAATAATCCTTCAGTCGAGCCACAGGTATCCACCATGATAGCATGACAGGAGGAGTCTAACGCAAGCGTTAACCTCCTGGTGGAAGCCAAAATGCAGGATCTTCATCACATTTAGCATGGTCGACTGTGCCAACTCCTTAATCCATGGATGTGAGACAAGGCAAGGCTTCTTTCTAGTTGTCTTCGTGAGATAGCGGTCGGGATCCAAAATGGCATAGTTCTTCCAATCTCCCAAGTTGAAGTCATTGTTCTTTAGTAGATCGATCTATCCTAACTAACTTCCAACTATGTGTATACCTTTTAGAATGTACACAGTGACCATGAAGTACTCAAAATATTGAGGAATGTTGTCGCAGTTAACATCGCCAGCCAAAGGTGGGATATACTCGGGTAGGATCGACAGGATCTGCTTCACGTTAGCTAGATCGTCGCGGTGCTTACTTCGTTGTTTAGTTCCAGGTTTGATACAGCTAGAACGACGTCCAGTGGAAAGGGAATCTGCATTCCCCTATTCGATGATGCCTGAACACCATCAGATATCGGTCTGTTGACCATTATCTTCTTAAGGACCTCCTCGACAAACTTGTCTAATTCACTAGGTATGTCCATCATTCTAGTTTTTAACAAATAGGTGGGGTAGGCAAATGGCTAGGCAAGGTAGGCAAACAGACATGCAGGGTCTAGTTTCATATGACACAACTCGACACTTGGACAATTATCTATTTAGGTTATTCAATCATGGGTAGTAAAAAGTGGTCCCGACGCAGCGACTGATGAGTTAAATAAGCGGGTTATCATAATGGATCTTCTAATGGCTAGGAAATGCCTTCATCAATGTAAATTTGTCCATTATGGCATGGTCTCAACGTCCAAAAGTGGTCCATCAACCCATAAATGTGTTTCTAACCATTCCATAGCATCATTATAATGGTAGGGGCACCTCCAATGGTCATATATCCTCGTTAGGGAGAAGTCCCATTCTATGCAGTCCTACTGTTCCAACAAGGTTCAAATCCTACGAACCTACCTCCTGCGAGGTTCCAGTCTGCGAAGTCTTCCATCTGGTCTATGTAGCTTCTTGTAGCTTTTCCAACTTAGCTTTCTTTTTATTGATCTTCCTTTCCTTATTTCCTGTGATTTGATTCTCTCTAACTATTTCTGGAATCCTCTTTCCATTCTTATTCTTATTTTCTCCTAGCGCAGTGGATTCACACTATTGAGGTGCCCTCAAAGGGTCTAAAGTTAATATCCCTTTTCTTAACACATCCTGAGTGGACATATATAGGTTCCTCAAAACTTATTTCATTCTTTCAACCTTGATAGTTGATTCTCTTGCCTTCTGTCCCTCCTACGTTGTTACTTTGTTCTTTCGGTTCGACTTGTCCTCTTGTTCTTCTATTAGTTGGTCTATTTTCCTAGCTATGAAATCCCTTAGTTATTTATTTTTCTTTTCTGTAGCTTATTCCTCTGCTTTCCTTCTGATCTTATCCTTCTCAATCCAAGTCTTACCTAGTAAAAGTGGGAAATGGGTGTTGTCCCCAATAAACTTAATGAATTCAAATTCCTCTTCAGTCTATGTTCCATGAATAATATTAGGTACATTAGTAACTCTTCCACATAGGGTTATCATATTTCCTTTAAACAAGTCTATCCTTCCCAACAAAGGTATCACATTAGGTTTTCCCAAAATTTTCCAAGTTTCTTTTGTTATAATATTCACTTGTGTTTCTTCATCCAATACATAGTCTATGTCGAAGTATTTTATTCTTGCACTTATGCATTGTTTTACTTTATGGATCTCTGGTAAACTGGCATCTTTGTGAACATCCATCATTTCTTTCAATTGTAATATTGTAGTCTGAACTTTCTCTGATTCTTTCTCTTTATGACTCTCTAACATGCCCTTAGTCTCTTGACTTCCTTCATAGTTTTATTGTCTCGTGTTCATTCGTTCAATTTTAGAAATCATCTTTGGACAATCCTCAGCCTCATGACCAACAATCTTACAACAAAGACAAATAGGACCTGTGCCAAGGAATTCCTTAGCAAGATGTCCCGGTCTTATGCAGTTATAACACAATGTCAATCCTCTTTTTCTTTTAAATATTCCCCAACCTCTTTTGTACTGTGCACTTCCCTAGGATCATAGTGTTGGACCTGCAATCTACAAAAAAATCTTTCTAGGTTCCTGCATCCATTTATTAGTCCAAGAAATTTTTCTATGCATGGGAATAACATATCTTTCTTTATTTCCATTAAATTTACTCAAATCAACTCTTTCTTTCAACTGCGCCCTAGCATTCAGACTAGGATAGAATCTATTAAACATACTTAGTTTCATGCTTTCAAAACAAATATTTTCATTGATCTTACTCTTGTCAAAGAACAAATCTTTACCTCTTTTCGGATATTACCTCTTTCTTCAGATCAGATTTCTTTCTTAGTACAAAGCTTCGCAAGTCAAGTAGAGTATTGCACACTTCAATAGCATATATAGGCACATAGATTCTCTTTTTCTTTACTTCGGTTCCCAACAATCATAGTTGCAGGTCCAGGAAATGGAACCAATTGTTGGCATAGGGGAAAACCCAGGGTTCAATTCTTGACAATGCACCAACAAAATCCCAACTACCGGCCCTTTCGGAAACACTTGCGAGGCAGACGAAGTTTCACCCGAGGTAGAAGCAGGGGGGGTTACAAGACGCATGTGTATGTAACAAGTTGGGACATAGATCTATGATAATAACACTTCGCAAAGTATTATAATAAATCTAGGAAGTGACATGCATTAGTTTATTCACCTTATAAGAATCGCAAAACATAATCTAAGATAGATCTAACGCAGTAATAAAAAAATATTATGCACTTTAAACACCTATAACTTAGCACTGTGAACCAGATCTAGCATATAAGAAAAGCATTCAAGCAACACATATATATCCACTACACATCTAATCTACTCACTGAGCAAAACATAACAGAGATAACATTGCACAAAGAAAACCATAAGACACCATATATACGTGGTTCACCCCGGTGTGGGGCTATGCCCACCAATCGCTTCACCTTCTTTATTATGTGCTTGAATATTACATTCATTCACTCCTGTGCACTAAGCCACATAGTCAAGCTCCACACCATACATGAGATCTGTGCACTAAGCACTAGATCCTCCTTCCAAAACTAGGTCAGGGCACAGAGCCAACTCTCTATCAAGCACAAAGCCTTAACACACATATATTCCTTGGCACAAATCCACTCAAACTACTTGCACTTAGCTTCCTAAAAAAATTCTACTTCTACCATACATTCTTCTTTATTTATACTTTTACAAATCCTTACAATAAGGCCTAAACATGGGAAAACCCCATGGGCTAATGTCCCATAACCCATTACAAAAACCCTAAATAACCCCTTATTGGGTCCACATAGCCCGCAAAATAAGTGAGATTCATGATCTCAGCTCCACCTGGGTGCTCCTTCCTCGACCAATGTGTCGAAGTCCAAAAGTGGGTCAAATTTGACCAAGGTTTCCTCAAAACTTGGTCGAGGGCCAACAAACCAATTGAAACATAAATCGATTGACCACCCGACTTGGGAACGTTCGATGGTCCAGTTGAAAACTGAATGTTAAGCCCTAGAAAAATCCCCATACGAAGACCCATGTTATGTATAAAACAAATTATTAATCCCTAGATAATTAATTATTACATTTCTAGTGTTATATTTGTATGTCGGCTAGAACCCTTCATTGCACTCTTTCATTTTAATTGTACCTTTTGTCTCCTATATATATAACAAGGAGACCTAGTCTTAGGATCATCTTATCTCATTTCATATTGTATTTTGAATTGGATATATTGTAAAACTAGGTTTCCTCCTCAAAGTGTACTATAGTCATCGACTTATTATCATTTTTAAGGCTTTGAGCATAACATTTGGTATCAGATCATCAATATTAGGGTTTTTCTTCTCCAAACAAGTCATATTAGCATTTTCACTATATTTTTTTTTTCTTTTTGATAACATTAAGACAAAGAAACTTGGAGGTTATTTATAATACATATCAAGGTATATGTGGTACAAATTTATCTTCTAGGTCATTATACTTTCAGAGATATACCCTGTGGAAGATAGAGTATTTTGACTAGTCCTATAACTAGTCACAAACAAGAGTTCAGGGTAAAACAATCATATATTATTCAATGAGGATAGAAATTCGGTGAGACCAGTTTCATTTGAAATAGGTAAGTCCATAGTAATTTTTTTACAAATTTCATAACCAATTATTAAATATTGGACGTGTGGGAATCTGTACAAGTTTGCTCTCCATAAAATTCCAAAACTCAGTAAGGTTTGGGAAAGTTATCATAACTTTCACTTGGCACATAAAATTTTGGTTAGACCTATGGAATTGCAGAGAGGAAACATCATAGTACTATAGGAAAAAAATTCAAACTCAAAAGGGCCTAAGTTTCATAATTATATCATAAGGAAAGTCAGTCAGGAGGACAAACTCCAAATCAGGGTTTGAAAGGTACATAACTTAAAATTGGCATAAATTTTGATTGGAAGATTTGTTTTTGGTGATTCAAAATTTGTGATAAAGATAAAATAAATGATTATTATTTTTTTTATCCCAAATGGACCCAAAAAAGGTTTATACACCAAATAAACCTCTAGAAACCTCACACATGATGTTAGAATAAAATGAAGATTTCGAAAACAAGTTATCCCAATTAAAGAACCAAGTTGATGAAATGATTGGTAGTATGTTGAAATTAGTGTATTTATCATATTTTTGAGAATACATAAAAAAGGAAATGGAAAAGAGGTTGGAAGAGATGATGAATGAAAATCGGGAACATATGGAAACTAAGATGGATGACATGAAAAATAAGATGGATGAAAATAAAGAAGAAATACAAAAATCCACGAAGGAAATGAAAATTTTCATGTCTTCCAAGATATTTCATGCTCTATATGAGAGAAACCCTAAAGGAGATCTCAAAATACAAGGAAATCATGAAAATAAGATGAATAATGGTGTTGAGACTCGATCACATATGGGGAGTATTTTTCCACATTTGGAGCACACAAATACTAAATATCAAGGTCATGATCATTCATTACTTCAAGATCCACCTCATAAAGATTTTAATACAGTACCAAGGAATTAATTCATTCCAAATATTGATACGAGGAAGTTTTATGGTAAAGATCCTATAACATGGATATTCCACATGGAGCAATTATTTGATATACACCAAACACCAAGACTACAAAAGGTACCTATTGCATCCTTGTATTTAGAAAATGATCAATTTGTGTGGTATCAATGGCTTTGTGAAAAGAAAAAGAATTCTATTATCTCTTGGTCCATTTTTACAAATTAATTGATATCGCATTATGGGGATATTAATAGAAATTCATTCTTTATTCAATTGATAAATCTTCAACAAAAATGGTCCAATTACAGAGCACACTCAACAATTCCAAAAGCTCAATCTCAAGGTAAACAACATTCTTGAGGATAATTTTTTAGATATATTTATGGGAAATTTAAAGGAGAATATTCAACATGATGTGTGTCTCTTTGAACCTAAATCCCTAGTTAAATCTTTCAGTATCATGGCAAGGAAGGTAGAAAACAAAAATATGGCTACTAGAAGGGTGACCACGGATAGCTATAGAGAGCACCATGTTCGCTCTCCTAAACCAAAAAGGTTTACACCTCAACAAATGTACGAAAGAAGATCAAAGGGACTATGTTTCAATTGTAACAGTAAGTACGGTAAAGGGAATAAATGCAGTGAGAAGAAAGTATTCTACATAGACAATGAACAGGAAGAAGATCAAGAATTGGAACCATTGAAAGATATAGAGATAGAAGATACTACTCCAATGATATATTTTCATGCATTGGCCAACATCAGTACTCCAAAACCATCAATATAGAAGGATATATAAAAATGATTAAGGTAATATTGTTGATTGATTCTAGTAGTACCCATAACTTCATTAATTACAAACTAGAGAAATATCTTAATTTCTTTGTATATCCAGCACCAGAGTTTCAGGTAATGATTGCAGATGGAGGTACCATAAATTGTTCTGGGAAGTGCCATAGTATTCAACTCAATACGGGGGAGTATTTATTGGATAGTCCCATTATTGCAATAAAAATGGGTGGTGTTGATGTTGTATTAGAGGTCCAATGGTTATAATCACTAGGAATAGTGGCCCTTAATTTTCAAGATCTTTTCATGAGATTTTCCTCAAAAGGTAAGGAAGTTGAGCTTAGAGGTATCCAAAGGAAACCCTCTAAAGTGATAAGCTCTAATAACATAACAAAATTACTTAAAAAGGGACATCATGGTGTAATTGCAAAATTGTGCTCACTAAATGTTCAAACATCTATAGCCTCTACTCCAATGGATCTCCAAAAGGTTATCAAAAATCATTCCAAGGTATTTGGAGAGATGCCTAAGGGTATTCCACCTATTGAAGATCATGCCCATGATATTCATCTGCGACTACGAATTGTACATCTAATCTTCCATATTTCTTGCTTAAAAAAGATAACCAGTGAAAAGATCCCAGTGTAAACTATTTTATAAGAGATTAATGGAGAAGGGAAAATCATACTAGAACCAGAAACAATCCTTGAAATAGAGATTAATAATATACAAAATAGAGAAATTATTGAGTACCTCATCAAATGGAAGAACCTACCAATGGAAGTGGCAACATGGGAAGATGATTTTTTCATGCAGACACATCTGCGGTTGTCAATTGTTGAGGAAAAAACTTGTTTGAAGGGGAGGGGCATGATAATCCCTAGAAAAATCCCCATGTTATGTATAAAACCCTTATTAAGCCCTATATATTGAATTATTACATTTCTAGTGTTACATTTTTATGTCGGCTAGAACCCTTCATTGCACCCTTTCAATATAGTTGTACCCTTTGTCTCCTATATATAACAAGGAGACCTAGTCTTAGGATAATCTTATCTCATTTCATATTGTATTTTGAATTGGATATATTATAAAAGGATGTGTCCCCCTCAAAGTGGACTGTATTGATTGAATTATTATCAATTTTAAGGCTTTGGATCATAACAATGAACCATTCTTGACTTTCAATTCGAAGGACCAAAAAGTAGAATAAGTGAATCAATGTCAGAAACAACATCAAAGGGACCATCTTGTAGCAAACCAGAGGAAACATTCAACAAATTGATTCCTTGATAATTCTCATCAAACCACACATTTCTTATGATAACGATCTTTCATTTAACAAGGTCAAATGATTGATAGGATTTATACTCTTCAAAGTATCCCATCACGATGCAAGCATGAATATTTGCATCTAGTTTCTTCCTTTAATCACATGGAATATGAGCCCAAGAAACACATCCAAAAACATGAAGGTGGATGATTGAGGTATTTTTTCCACACCATCGTTCTATTGGGGTCACAAAATTGACATCTCGAGCAGAAATGCAATTCAAGAGAATGTTTTCACAATAAAAAACTTTAGCCCATAAGCGAGAAGGAAAATATTTGGCCTCCAAAAGAAATCTAGCCATTTCAACTAATGTACAATTCTTGCGTTATGAAAAACCATTCTATTGAGGATTATGAAGATCGAACACTACCAGTCAATGCTAAATTGAACAAGGTATTCATCAAAAGATCAATTCACACACTCACCACCATTATTAGATATCAAGCACTTAATGGGTCAACCACATTGCTTTTTAGAAAAGGCCCATAATTCCTTGAAATTTTCAAAGACATGATTCTTATTTTTCAGGATATAAACCCAAGTAAAGCAAGAGAGATCATCAATAAAGGTCAGAATGTACCTTGAAATTTCTAAGGAATGTAGATTGATGCAACAAAGGTCACTATGAAATAACTCCAGGAGGTTCTTTACTCACCAAGATTTTCCACAGTTGAAGGGTGTCTGATGATGCTTACCCAACATACATCCTTTATATAATCCATCAAGGGGAAACACCTTAGGTAGAATAACAACCATATTTTTTGTTTCCATTGATTGCAGACTTCAAAAATTTAGGTGTCTAATTCATTCATTCCAAATTCGACTTCATTGATCGGTGTTAATAATAAGAGTAGTTGGTTCAGAGTCGGGTCAAGTCAAGTCATAAAAATTGTATAAACCATCCTTTAGGTCAATAAATCATCTGGTGACAATCAACAGAATTTTTTTTAGATCTCAAACAAATAATTGATCTGGCTAGAACTCTACAATCTTACCTTTCTATTTTAATTCATAAACCAACAACAAATTTTCACTAAGATTCAACACATGATAGACATTGACAACCTTTCCATGTCGACATAGAACATCACCACAATGAACAATGTCAAGAGAAAAGTTATCAACAGCATAAATCTTTCACTCCACAACTTTATCCAAGGACGTGAACAAGGAAGCATCCTTAGCCATATGATGAGTACACCTAGAATCGACGACCCATTTATTCTGCATGGAATGATAAAGAAATACTTGAGAAGTTATGACTTGGAAGGCAAAATTATCAAAAAGTTGAAGAACAGTCGACACGTCTTCTTCAAGTTGTTTTACTTTCTCCTCTAAGTCATCTCTCTTCTTGTAGTATTATTCTCCACATGTCCAACCTTTCCACAGTAATGACATGTATTATTCTTTTGATTCTTCTGGGTTGCACTAGTCCACCCTTCATTTTCTAGGCGAGAAATTCTATTTTGTGTACAGGGGTATCAAACCATCCTCTTTTCTTATGATTCACCTTTCCCTTTCCCTTGAGAAAGTTAGATTCAAGTTTTCCACCAATATTTCCTTCATCAAGAAATCTATGTTGATCACTAATCGATAAGCCACAAAAAACATCAAAGGTCTAATAATTACCATGTTCCTTGTGTGCCTGCAAGTTGGTTATGAATGTCAAAACAAACACATCGAATGGTGTTATCAGATTCATCAGGACCAAATCAATAAGTCGTTCATATTTCTTCTAATATTTCTTCCCACATTTTCCCAATTTCAACTGCAACTCTTTAAAATGTGCTAGATAGTCCTCGATTTGGTCTAAGGAATGAGGATCACTATATATCAATTCTTTCTCTAATGAAATGACTTGTATTTCATTGACTTTTTGAAACAAAGACTTCAACTTATTCTAGAATTGATGAGGGTAGTTGATTATGTTGGTATGGAACTGAATCTCTCACGATATATAGGTCATAATGACCTCCACAACCTCATCCTTCTTTCCTTTGAAAACAAACATCATGTGGTCATCCATCAGATCTGGAATCACAAAATTTCTATACTGCCAAAGTCCTTTAATTTTCAACAAGGTTTCCATATCTAGAGCCTAGATAGCATAATTTGATCCATTCAAAATGACAGGATCAATATCTGAAGCCATCTTCGATATATAAAAAATATGATATGTTTCCACAAGTTATAGTGAACAAATCATCGAACCAGATTCAATCACGAACATATTCGACTTAGAAATATTTTTAGACAACATGTGAGGTATTAAATTAGTCACTCTAATACCATGTTTGGGATTGGGTGTAACCTAGTACAAAAAAAATTATGAAATATGTAGATAATCAAAGAGGAATAAATTTAGAAAGATTGGGGGCATCTAAAGTAACTCTTACAATGCTTAAGCACAATGCATTGTGACCAAAACAAAACAATGTATATTGAACATAATTTATTGCATTACAATGCACACATGTTTTCCAATTTCGATAATGACCCTTCAGGTCCTTTATTTATAGCCTCGATATCTAACCAAATTCCTTGAAAACAATAATATCTTGTCCACATACAACCATCAGTTGTTAGAGTTGACTCTATCAAATCTACATTGGTTAGCTAGCTAGTAAAGTTGGCTTGGTCCTACCATCCAGGAATCCAATTCGTAGTCCATGTCTCGGCTAGTCAATCCACCAACTATTTGTCTTTGAATTCTAGTTGATTGTCACATCAACATGATATTTGATTAATCGATTGACTAATTTCGACTTCCGATTGATCTCCAATCGACTATTTCCAATTGTTGTTCGACTACCCAACCGACTATTCTAGGAGAAGAGTGATGAACCATCATAACCTGAGTTTCCAACATTCTTCAATTTTTTCAAAACAATTCTAAGACTCCAAGTGTTTCTCACATAGTTGGAAAGTATCCTCTCTCATGATAAGTGTTTTAAATTACCGAAAATTTTGTTCCCTTGTGGTTTATTACACCTGAATTATTTTGGTGCAACACATCACACCACACCAAAATTCTTGGTTCTATGATACACAAAAAGTATTCAATTTTCCTAAAGATTCTATGTCTCAAAGTCTAATTTCCTAGTCTGTGTACAAGGGTATCTATGACATCCCCAAAAATAAAGTATTTTCGAAATTCAAAATTTGTTAGAAAACTATTCTGTTTTTAGTAAATTCAAATTTGGAAAAAAAATTCCATTTATGGAAATTATGAATTTCGAATTTGATAAATTGTAATTAATTATTATGACTGTTGGGCAGAGACCTGATCTGACCTAACTAACTATTTGACTATGACACTTGTATGTAAACAAAATATTATTTTAATTATTGCAGGAGGACAAATGGAACAACTATGTTAAATTTAGCTGACCATGACTCCATGAGTGGGGAACATGTTGGAACTACCTCTGGGCTGATTGTTACAAGTGGAAAATCAAGGATTTGGCCATTGGCAGCCCCTGAAAATCAGGGATTTAGAAAGCTACAAAAATTCCCAAGGGAGGGAAAAAGACCTAGGCAAAAAGATTTTATTGATAAATAGCATATGTGAGGAGGCAGGACGCTACCGAGTATGTGGGAAAGGAGACTACTGGTTTTTTTTCTTGCTGTTATGAACACTACTGATTGAGTGTGAGGCAAGAGGAGTCTACAGAAGCTGAGAGATATTTCTGAGGAGGAGGTTCCGAGTTCGCCCTCATGGTTTCATGGTCAGGTTAGGGGGTGAATTGGGCAAGTAGTTTGGCTGCCCTATTCTACGGTTGGGAGGAACATGGTTGTTCCTCTTGTCTTCCAACGAGATTCTTCAGATATGCAATCTTCCCTTCTCTGATTGAATGTTTACTTCTAATCGTTATAATACATCTGTTTGATTTACCGCATGTCTGCTGAGATGTTTTGAGTTGCATCTAAATTGAATTATTTCTATCTCTGTGGAAGGAATTAGTTACAGAAGTAGCGTAATTATTAAAGTCTGTATGGATATAATAGTCTGAGAAAATACGGTTCGATTATATGAATATGTGCAGTATAGATTCCTACAGAACAATTTTATAAATTATTTATGAAAATCACTTTCCGGACAACCCTTATGATTGAATTAGAATCGGTAAGAAAACTAGGAATTTATTTGATTTCTTCCTAGAATAATCAAATGGATTTGTGTGATTAAATTCTAGAGGTAACTTCTGTCTGTAATTGGATTTCCATTAAAATAGAGATATTTCTTGTACATCAAAATTTCTGGTGTCTACATCTAAGCATGAACAGATTGAAACTAGTCTAAATACATGAAGTAAGTATTTTCAGCAAGTGCAAATTCAAATGTATAAATGAATTAGGGACACTATATACCACTTCGTATAGACCTTGAGCCACTCTAAGTCAATAGAATTTCACGATAGATTGGTAACAAGTATATATCTAATTACTATTGGTAGGCATGATAAAGAAATACGGAAATCTAATGACTACATAGACAAACACATGTATATAACTATATGCATGTATGTTTTAGTAAGAAGTTTCTCCTATGCTCTGAATATGATAAATCTTTGACAGACACACAGTCATAATGGGAATTAAATTGTGAAAGAGTGGGAATGCTCTAGTTAAAGCAACAACCGATATATGACCATTCAATTTTTAAAACCGAACACAGAAGACCAAACATAACAGTAAATCCATTGTTAAACTTTGGAAGCTCTTTTCTTTCTAGGATGGGGTAGACCAATGGTATAGTATAAAGTTGAACCACACAAATAATAAGTACAGTGTTCGAATTTAAAGGACAGAATTTCTTTGACACGGATTAACTTTCGAACGAATTTGAATAGGTTGTCTTTTAATAATTAAAGAAAATGAAGTATATTATACAGTCGACCAGACTCTTTACTTATTTACAAATTCCATACTTATACAGGAACTAGTTTTATGCCATTAATGGAAGGATGACCCAAGGGTTTACTCCAACAAGCGCTACAGTAGACACAAAGCTAGATACAACAGAGCTAGTTGAATCATGATTCCCTTAGCTGATGGTAGAACCTGTAGAGTTAACCGAGGGGTGAAAGGTTCGGAACCCAAATACCTTTTGTGCAGGGGTAGTGACGAGTATCCGGGACTTGTGTAGATGGAGACCTTGCACATAAATCAAATCCAGTAAACTTTAGACTTTATTCAAGAAATAAGAATCCAGAAGAAGTAGAATGCAATAAGACTATAGGAGTTAAACCGAGGTTTCCCCTCTCAAGAAGATACTTATCTTGTTCATGTATGGGTTTGAATCCTTTCCCCATCGCCTGTTATCTTTCTACATGTTCGGGCAGAGGGAGGAGAACGCAATACCATCTCTGATGAGTCCTCGCAACAACAAGGCCCACCTTTAGTGAAAATAACAAGTCTTATAATGAAACCATTACTTTGAAAATAGTACAAACTTTTCCATAAGAATAAACTGAAGTAATACTATAGACGTTTCACATAGCATATCAAGACAATTAAAGGGTTAAGTCTAAATCAGTTCTGAATAAAAAACTGTAACAAATAAATATACAAAATAAACAGTAATAGTAGATTCATCACACTATGGTGTTCAAAGTATGGAGATAAACTACCACCCTGTCAAGATGACATAGCTTCGTGATACACATGGAAAGTTGTGCTACAGGAATCCCAGTTAAATTATTCAGGGTATCACGAAAACAAAAGATGACAATGATAATAGAGGGACCAGCCAAGAGCCTGGTAAATCTATAGGATAGTGACTCCATCCATTTTGGGGAAGACAAAAGAAAATATGACATATTACCTATCAAACCGAAAGAGTCGACATCATTTTGAACCTTATATAGAACCAACCTACCTCCGCAATATTCTTTTAGAAATACGATAATAAGAATAACAAAGAACAAGCCAATATGTATACTGCGACTTAGGATTTTCACTGTGAAACTTTATAAAATAAAGAGAAAAAACCAAGGTGCATCACTTATTGGAGGAGAGGAGTATGCTTCAAACAACCCTAACTCCAAAATACTCTGATGAATACTACATAGGGATCCAAATGCTTAACTAGGAATGGATGTCGACAATCCTAGGGAGGAAATCATTTTCCCAGGACAACATGCGATCTTTCGCAATTTTTGCAGAGAAATCACCGCAAGGTAGAGCACAACAAAAGAAAGGAAATCACTACAAAAACCAATGAAAACAACAAAACACATAACATTAATTCTGAAGGTTTACATCTCCATTTTGTTTATCTATCTCGGTAGTGTGTTTTAGAAGACTTACCAGAGCCGAGGGTCGCACCGGTAGTTACACCATGGGAAACCTCCTTCACTCACGACAGTTTTTGCCTTTGAAATTGGGGTATGCTAACCCTCTTCGTGAAGACTCAGGAATGACAAAGAAGTAAACCTATTCTAACCCTAAGCGACGCCTTGTCTCCTCATAGTAAATGCAGGGAGTGTGGAGGACAGATTGCCATGTGACAATGGCAAAGTGAATATGACAGCTTGGAGTATGGAGCCAGTAACTACAAGGGAATTCGTAGGCAACCTTAAATGAAGTTACAGGACTGTAAACTTTGGTGACAATAATTCTTATCATACACTTAAAGGAGGATTTCGATGGGACACTTCCATAACTCGAGTTAAACCATTCTTTTCCACCCTATGTAAATCCGAGACAACAGTTAGATCCTAGAACTGTCAGCATCCCACTGGCCTTTGGAATCTCATACTTTCATGCCATCAACCGTCGTTTCTAAAGAACTACAAATTAACCAAGACTTGGTAGTTAGGTTAGCTGGTTGGTGTAAGAGAAAATCTGACCCCCCCTGTCTGTTACGATTAAGAACTAATTACGACATTCCTGCCATAACACCATAGGTGGATATGTGCGCAAACTTGAAGGCTTGGGTTATTTTATAAAAATGAGTTACATCGTGTATGCACAGCTTATATGTATACTTAAGGGAGTTACCTAATAAACTTGGGGACCTTTCCTCATAACCTTCTATGCTTGTCACGAACAGGAAAACCTTATGGTGTCTAGGGAATTTAAGAGTTGTATAAAGGACTTTATAATGGAACTTTAAAGTGAAGTATTGTTACAGAATTTCCTAACCAATCGACAATAGAGTTGCATGTCTAGAACCCCTTTTTCCACCAAGAAACTGTTTAACAAATTTTGTTTTATTTTGTGTAAATATGAGATTCATTACATATGGTATCAGAGAAAAAGGTTACAACACTGGACCTGAACAGGCCACTTTAGTGCTTAGTATATAGTTTGAGATGATTCAAAACTAATAAACCTTTTTGTGTTACAAACAGAAAACCATTTATGTTTTATGTGAATTATGGCAGCCCAGGATGACGCAGAAATCAGAATGGAAGGAAATCTAGAGCAAGGACCTCCTGGAGATCCAAGAAAGAATAGTGATGGAAGCTCACCTATGGAAGTACTAGAAACAATGAGGAGTCTTATTGTTGAACTGCAGGTGTTCAAAGCAGACAATGAGAAACTGAAGAAATCACAGCAGGAACAACAAGAGATAAAATAAGTCCTATTGTGCAGCATAGTAACCAAGAAAAGACCAAAGGATGATAACCATGAAGAAGAGGTCAGTAAGAGGGCCTCCAAGAACTCTGGTCCTGAAGAATAAAAAGAGGACAACTCATCTGAGGGTACCCCTTCAGTTGAAGATAAAGAAAAACCAGACAGAAAAAGGAAACAAGTAGATCATCTTGAAGGGGAATTCAAGAAGATTAAACCTTCTACAATTGACGGGGAATCCAGAACAGGTGAGGAAGCTAAAGCATGGTTATTATATATCAAAAAATATTTCCAAATATACAACTATTCCATCAATATGAAAGTTAGAATGGTCGTTTACAACCTGAAAGGAAAGGCCATCATCTGGTGGCAAGATCTAAAATTGGCAAAGGGCTTAAAAGAAAAACAGATGGAATGGTCTGACTTCAAGAAATATTTCAAGAAATAGTACCTATCTGAAAGCTACTACGAAAGGAAAACAAAATAAGTTTACGAGTTAAGACTTGGACAGATGACAATAGAGGACCTTATAAATAAATTCTTGGAATTACTAAGGTTCGTACCTTACATCCGATAGGATAAGGTGAAAATCCAGCGATTCTTAAGCTATTTACCACATTCCTTCAGGGACAAAATTGAGTTTGACAACCCCAAATCCTTGAGTGAAGTATTCAGGAAAGCACGAATGTGCTACGACCAGTATAAACAGTGGGAAGAGTTTCCCAAATCCTAGAAGGATAAGAAACAAGATCGAATGAACCAGCGGAAGAAGGGATACCAGCCAGCTCCTTATTAGAATGCAGCAAAAATCTTTCTGAGAAAATATTTTCACTCCAACCATCTGAATGCGCAAGGCAGCAGTAAATCGGTAAATCTGGGAATGAAGAAGTTTGGGGACATCCCCCATGAACCATTAAAGTGTTGGGAATGTGGAGAACCTCACCTAAGGAGGAACTTTCCATGTTTAAGTTCAGCAAACAGAACTATTGTTCATAACTTGCAAGAAGCCTCGATGGTGGGTGATGTGGGCAGAAGCCTGCATCAGATAAATGCATCCATAGATGGTCGACAAGCTGACCACCAATCCTTTGTGGTAGAAATCGAAGGTAAAATCAATAACACTCGAATTTCTATTTTAATTGACCCTAGAGCTATGTTAAGTTATATTACTCCTAGTATAGTAGAGTCAAATAAACTTAAGAAACTGAAGCATGCAAAATCATGGCTGGTACAACTAGCTACCGGAACTAAAAGGAAAGTAGTTGACTTTATTTCTGATTTTGAGTTCATCTTAGATGGTCAAAACATAAGGACAAATCTAAACATCCTACCACTAGGATCTTATGATATGATTATCAGAATGGATTGGTTGGAAAAGCACAAGGCAGTACTCGATTTTTATACAAAGACACTTAACTATAAAGACGATTATGACGCCATTAGAATGGTCCAAGATATACCAAAACCGATATCAGTTAAACAAGTTTCCGCTATGCAATTCAAGAAATGTATGAGAAAGGGATGCCAAGTTTATGCCATCCAAGTAACAAACCTATTAGAAAAGAAAGACAAACCTAAATTGGAAGACTTTGTTGTTTTACGTGATTTCAGAGACGTATTCATTGATGAAATACCTGAATTACCCCCTAGAAGAGAAATAGACTTCTCCATAGACCTACTACCTGGTTAAGCCCCTATCTCAAAAGCACCTTACTGAATGAGTATACCAGAATTGACAGAATTGAAAATACAACTGCAGGAGTTATTGGACAAGGAATATATCAGACCGAGTGTTTCACCTTGGAGAGCACCCGTTCTCTTTGTGAATAAGAAAGACGGTACTCTAAGACTATGTATCAACTATAGACAATTAAACAAAGTGACTATTAAAAACAAGTACGCCTTACCTATGATAAACGATCTGTTTGATCAAGTAGGCGGGGAAAGATCTTTTCGAAGTTGGACTTACGATATGGATATCATCAAGTTAGGATAAAAAATGAGGACATAAGCAATACATTCTTTCGAACAAGATATGGACATTACAAATATGTGGTCATACCTTTCGGACTCACTAACGTGCCAGCCACATTCATGTGCTTAATGAATAGTATTTTTTGTCAATATTTGGACAAATTTGTGCTGGTTTTTATTGACGATATATTGGTATATTCAAAAACAGAAGAAGAACACAAAGAACACTTAATAATCATCCTCCAAAATTTGAGAAAGCACCAACTGTATGCTAAATTCGATAAGTGCAATTTTTATTAGAAGAAGATACAATACCTAGGACATGTAATTTCTGCAAAGGGCATTGCAGTCAACCCTGAGAAAGTAAGATCCATTATAGAATGGCCGGTACCGAAGGATGTAGCGGACATCCGGTCATTCATGGGAATCACTAGATATTATCATAGATTTATAGAGGGATTTTCCAAAATAGCCTACCCCATCACAACGTTACAAAAGAAAGGGACCAAGTTTAACTGGTCATAGAAGTGCCAAGATAGTTTTTATAAGTTGAAGGAATTATTAACGACTGCACCCATTTTAAAGGTAGCAGACCCAGATAAATACTTTATGGTCTGTGTCGACGCGAGTAAATAAGGACTAGGTGGTGTCCTAAGTCAAGAAGGACACATTATTTTCTATGAGTCTCAGAAGTTAAAGGAACTTGAGGAAAATTACGTCACTCATGATTTAGAATTGGCAGCAGTAATACACGCCTTAAAAATGTGGCAACACTACATAATTGGTAGAAAGTTTCTACTATTGATAGATAACAGCGAGGTGAAGTACCTATTTAACCAACTAGATATTAATGCAAGGAAAGCAAGGTGGCTAGCCTTTTTGAGCGAATTCGACTTTGAGGTAAGACATATCAAAGGTAAGGAAAATAAGGTAGCAGATGCTCTAAGCAGAAGAGTCCATGGGATATTTGAGATAAACGTCAGCAGGGCAGAAAGTGATCTGGAACAGAGAATAAGGATGACAGGTATTAATGACTAAAATTACACTAAGTTAGTGGCAGAATTGCATGACACTACAACAAACTCAGACAAACCAAACCTGAGTATTGATAAAAATGGGTTACTACGATTTAAAAACAGACTTTACATACCCGGTTCAGTAGAGTTAAAGATAACAGTCCTTGATGAAGTGCATAAGAAACCATATTCTGGTCATCCAGGATACCGGAAGACGATAACAACACTCAGGAAACTTTTCTATTGGCCTAATATGAAAGGTGAAAAAACAAAATACTTGGCTAGGTCCTAGGATTGTCAGCAGGTAAAGGCCGAACACCAGCATCTAGCTGGCCTATTACAACCATTACCAGTACCAGAATGGAAATGGGAGACCATATCGTTGGATTTTATTATAGGTTTTCCCAAAGCTCAGAAACAAAACGACTCTATCATGGTTGTAATCGATAAACTCAATAAGTCTGCACACGTTATCCCTGTGAAATCTACTTTTAAAGCTATAAATATCGTTGAAATATTTATGAAAGAAATTTTTAGATTGCATGGTGTTCCTAATACGGTGATCTCAAATAGAGACGTAAACTTTACGTCCACTTTTTGGAAAGAATTGTTTGCAGGGCTAAATACTAATTTGAATTTCATCACAAGTTACCATCCACAAACGGATGGACATATTGAATGAACAAATCAAATCATAGAAGATATGCTCTGCATGTACGTAAGGAACAAATCGAGTAAGTGGGAAGACTACTTGCACTTGGTAGAGTTCGCATATAACAATGGGTACCAAACTTCAGCCAAATTGAGCCCCTTTGAGGTACTATATGGCAGAAAGTACATGACGCCAATTATTTGGGATGATCCAATTAATCGACTCATGGTTAGACTAGAAATGCTCCAAGAAATGGAAAGTATGGTAAGAAGGGTGCAATAGAACTTAAAAGAGGCACGGGACAGACAGAAAAGCTATGCAGACCAAAAAAGAAGACACTTAGAATTTGAAGTGGGAGACCAATTTTACTTAAAAGTCAAAGCCTGAAAGAGTTCGCTAAAACTCGGGAACTGTGCCAAGTTGGCACCCAAGTTTTGTGGGCCCTTCAAGATATTAGCTCGAATTGGACCCATAGCTTACCAACTTGCACTCCCAGCTAATTTAAGAATTCATAATGTATTTCATGTCTCCTTGTTGAAAAAGTATGTCCATGACCCTACTCATATGATAGATTGGAACTTGGTGCAGGTGGAACCAGAAGGCGAGTTTCAGGTGGAACCCCTGGACATTCTGGACTGGAGAGAAATAGCACTTCGGAACAGAACCATCGCTCAGGTAAAAGTGTAATGGAAGCACTTTAGTCATGAGGAGCCCACTTGGGAGTTGGAGAGAGATTTGCGGAAATCTCATACAATCCTATTCCAAGAAAGGAATGAACACTAAGGACAGTGTTTTATTGAAGGGGGAAAGGATGTGACATCCCCAAAAATAAAGTATTTTCGAAATTCAAAATTTGTTAGAAAACTATTCCACTTTTAGTAAATTCAAATTTGAAAAAAAAATTCCATTTATGGAAAATCTGAATTTCGAATTTGATAAACTGTAATTAATTATTATGACTTTTGGGCAGAGACCTGATCTGACCTGACTAACTATTTGGCTATGACACTTGTATGTAAACAGAATATTATTTTATTTATTTAGGAGGACAAATGGAATAGCCATGTTAAATTTAGTTGGCCATGGCTCCATGAGTGGGGAACATGTTGGAAATACCTCTAGGTTGATTGTTTCAAGTGGAAAATCAAGGATTTGGCCATTGGAAGCCCCTGAAAATCAAGGATTTAGAAAGCTGTGAAAATTCCCAAGGGAGGGAAAAAGACCTAGGCAAAAATATTATATTAATAAATAGCATATGTGAGGAGACAGGACACTTCCGAGTATGCGGGAAAGGAGACTATTGTTTTTCTTTTCTTGTTGTTATGAACACCACTAATTGAGTGTGAGGCAAGAGGAGTCTATAAAAGCTTAGAGATATTTTTGAGGAGGAGGTTTCGAGTTCTCCCTCATGGATTCATGGTCAGGTTAGGGGGTGAATCGGGTTGTTAGGGTCCTAACCCACACATAGGTAGAACAATATATTCGGATGTAATAAAGGTCAATATTAATAAGGCCTTTCAATAAAATAGAATAAGGCGGATGTAAGAAGACCTAATAGAATCTTCCGCTTCTAGAAGGATCTTCCTCTAGATGTTTCTTTTTAGTATAAATAAGGGTCGAGGGTATGAGAACCCTAGCTTGGATATTATTGTAATAGAGCTCTACTCAACTGGAGGTTGCCCCCTCAAAAAGGCCCGTGAACATTGCTTTCAGATTCAAAGTGTTATTTATGTTGTTATTCTTATATCATTTCAGTGTTATTATGGTGAATGTTCTCGTTATATTGTTGTTATTCTGCCATTACTAGCATTTTATTCATGTTTTGCATACATTTTATATATGGTATATTACAAGTGGTATCAGAGCACTTTCCTCGTCAAAAAGTGTGGGTTAAATTTATTTATTTTTCAGGGTAGAGACATATTTCAGTGTCTTTAAGCCACAGAGATCTGTCGTTACGCGCATAAACCTGTGGTTGAGGGATTCATACACGCAAGAAATACAATTGGTACTTAAGAACACATTTGTTGGCCACCCTTGTAACCCCTATTGGTACCCCTTCGAGTGGTAGCGCATCAGATAGCAACTGTGTACGGATTGGCCTAGATTACCTGAATCCCTCTTTAGATAAACCGATCGGCTGCCTGACTGCTATAGTGTCACCGAGAAAAGCACTCAGGAAGATACTCTCTAGTACCTGAGTAGTCGGGTAGTACGGCTAAGGGTACGGTCTATCCTCCTTAGTTAGTGCCCTGAGATATTGGGCCGAGTACTAATGTTTGACCCTGCACATATATCAAAGAGCTATAGCACAGGGCAAACCCTTGTCTGTAGAACCCTTGAATACCTAACCCTTGGGGACAGAAACATAAACAAATTAAAACAGACAAGATCTATTGTCATGCAACTGTGTTCGGGTTGCCAAGTAAATACACATTTCTTTCTGGTTAAGCATTTGGGAATTTCCTCTCTGCAATATTCTTCAGACCGGAGTATAACTCCATAAAAAAAAAAAGTCTAGAAAATATTTCACCATTATTTGAGACCTATTCCATTGGATTCATCTCTTCGCCCTTGTCATATTCATCCATATCATTTTTCGGCAAAATTTGTTACCCCGCCCACCCCTTTTCAGTTTTCCCATCCTCATGGCCCATACTCGTAGCCAAGACTTGGAAGCTCACTTCAACACCTTGCAATCTGGTCTCATTGAGACCCAACAAGAAGTGAAACAACTCAGTGCCAATGTTGCCGCCATCAATACAACCATGCAGTCCTCAGTGGGGGAAATCAAACAAGACCTCACCACCCAGATTGAATTAGTCTTTTCGGTACTCTGCACCAAAATGCATATCCCTACAGATAACCCTTCCTCTTCCTCACCTCCACATACTGAAGGTGACCACTCCTCTCATTCACATACCTTGCAGAACCATCACTTTCAATGTGACCTACGCCTTCCGCGGGTGGATGTGACCAAATTTGATGGCTCGGACCCCATTGGTTGGGTAACCCAAATGGAACATTACTTCTCTTATATGGCATTACAGATGACTTGACCAAACTCCAGTATGGTGTTCTCCATCTAGATCAAGAACGTTGGCAATGGTGGCAATGGAGAAAAACTTCTCGTCAAGGGTATATTTCTTGGACACACTTTGTGGCAGAGCTTTATGAATGCTTTGACACTGACACCAACCATTTGGGCTGTTTGACAAAGATGAAACAATTAGGAACAATGGAAGACTTTATAGCTTCCTTTGAGTGCCTGGATTTTAGAATAGAGGGCATGCCTGATGCCTTTTTCTGAGAGCGTTTTATCAGCGGCCTCAAGGATGAAATTCGGGTCCATGTCCTCATGGCTCGGCCTGAGAGTTGGGTGGAGGATACCAAAAGACATAAAGAAGCACAACAGGTTGTATCTTCTCAAAACTGCAAACCCTCCTTTATCCCTCGGCCTAAACCAGTAAATCCCACTACCCCCTCTGCTCCACTAAAGATCCAAAAATTGACCAGGGATGAAATGGATGAATGCCAACTCAAAGGCCTTTTTTATAACTGTGATGAAAAATATTTCCTAGGCCACAAGTGTAAAGAACAAAATATTTTTATGGAAATCTCCGAGGAGATTTCGGAAGAAGATGAAGAAACTCCCTCTGTGTCTGACTCACCTAAATCGACTGACATAACCCCTCCCTCAGACCCTCCCGAAGTTGAACCGGTCATTTCCCTCAATTCTCTCATTGGCTTCTCTACTCCCCAAACCCTCAAGCTAATCGGTTACATCAAGCATCGGAAGGTCATCATTCTAGTTGATAGTGGCAACACCCATAATTTTATTCATCACCGCATTGCCCAAGAAACTCATTGCTACATCCATGCCATCAATAATTTCCAAATCATGATTGCCAATGGTGGTTCCATGAAATGTGGAGGGTGTTGTGAAAATGTGTGTCTCCAAATTGGTGACTACCACCTGAAATCCCATATGTTTGCTATCAACATGGGAGGTTGTGACATTGTGTTGGGTGCAGACTGGCTAAGGACTTTGGGTCCCATTCTCATGGATTTTAAAGACTTAACCATGCAACTTGACTAGGAGGGCCACCAATATAAGTTCCAAGGCATCATCGTTGGTTCACCTTAGATCATTAGTTCCCATCGCATGGAAAAGTTGCTCAAAAAGGGTCATTCTGGTGTTATCACCCAACTCCATGCCATACAAGAAATAGAGACACCCTCAGTACCGCAAGACCTCCAAGCCATCCTTTCTAAACATCAATCGGTCTTTTCCACTCCCCAAGGCCTCCCTCCTTCCCGTGGTGTTCATGATCATTCCATTCTCCTTGTACCTAGAAGCCTTCCTCCCAATATCCGTCAGTATCGTCACCCATTTTCCCAAAAAAATGAAATTGAGAAAATGGTCCAGGAACTCCTTAATGCAGGCATTATCCACCCTAGTACAAGCCCCTACTCATCTCTTGTGGTCATGGTCCTAAAGAAATAAGTTTCTTGGAGAATGTGTCCTGACTTTCGTGCCCTCAACAAACTTACCATCAAAGACAAATTCCCCATTCCTGTCATTGATGACCTCCTGGATGAATTGAGTGGTGCCCAATTCTTCACTAAACTGTATCTCCATTCAGGCTACCACTAGATACGTATGAAAGAGTCATACATTCCCAAGACTACCTTTATAACTCATGAAGGCCACTATGAGTTTTTGGTCATGCACTTTGGCTTGTGTAATGCCCCCTCCACCTTACAAAGCCTCATGAATCATGTATTTCATCCTTTTCTCCACCATTTTGTCTTAGTTTTCTTTGATGATATCCTCATCTATAAAAAAACCTGGACAGACCATCTTTCTCATGTGGATCGAGTTCTCCATCTACTCTCTTAGCACCAACTTTTCCGAAAATAGTCTAAATGTGCTTTTGGCACCTTAGAAGTAGAATACTTGGGTCATCTGGTTGGCAAAGATGGCGTCAGGGTGGATCTTAAAAAGATTGAAGTTATGCAAGACTGGCCTCACCCAAAGACTCTTAAGAGCTTGCGTGGATTTCTAGTCCTAACATGGTATTATCGCAAGTTTGTTAAGAATTATGGGAAGATTGCAACACCTCTCACTGCTCTCCTCAAAAAGAACTCTTTCACTTGGACTCCAATCGTTGCTCAAGCTTTTCAAACCTTGAAGATGGCCATGTGCACCACTCCAGTCCTCACCCTTCCTGATTTCACAAAGACCTTTGTGTTGGAATGTGATGCCTCAGGGAAAGGAATTGATGTTGTCCTTATGCAAGAGGGTCAACTTTTGGCCATTACCAGTAAGCAACTATCTAAAAGAAATCTGGGCAAATCCATCTATGAAAAGGAAATGTTGGCTATTCTTCATGTTGTGGATCTGTGGCATCCTTATCTATTGTGGCAACGTTTCCAAATTAAGACAGACCATCAAAGCCTCAAGTATTTTCTGGAACAATGCATTTCCTCCCCAGAACAACAAAAATGGGCAACTAAACTCTTTGGATATGATAATGAGATCATTTATAAGAAAGGAAAAGACGATGTTGTTGCGGATGCACTTTCCTGAAAATATGAAGATGAAGGATCCCTTTTTTCTCTTTCATTCATTGTACCAGATTGGCTCCAAGCCATTCGCCAGGAATGGCTACAAGATCCCAAGCGTTCGCAGTTGATCCACCAATTGCAGTCCAATGCTCCAGCTTCCCCAGGGTACTCTTGGCTCCATGAGGAACTTCGATACAAAGGCCGTTTGTATTTAATTAAATAATCAAAGCTTAAATCCATGGTACTTTCTAAGCTTCATGCTACACCCACAACAGGGCACTCCGGGTTCACCAAAACCTATGACAGGGTCAAACGTTCCTTTTTCTGGGATGGTATGAAACAGGACATTCGTAATTTTGTAGCTGAATGTGATGTGTGTCAACACAACAAGGGAGAAACAGTCAATCGTCGGGCACACTACAACCGCTCCCGATTCCACCTGCTATTTTTAAGGATATCTCTATGGATTTTATTACCGGCTTACCCAAATCGGGAAATAAATTTGTCATCATGGTGGTTTTTGATCGCTTTTCCAAGTATGCTCATTTCTACGCCCTTCAACACCCGTTTACAGCATCCACGGTGGCTCAAATATTCATGGATCGAGTCTTCAAGCTTCATGGCATGCCACACTCTATTGTTTTTTATCGCGACCCAACTTTCACAAGCAATTTTTGGCAAGAACTGCTCAACATACAAGGCACTGAATTGCATCTCAACACATCTTATCATCCCCAGACTGATGGCCAAACGAAAGTTGTCAACAAGTGTTTGGAAACATATTTGAGGTGTTTTGCCTCGGAAAAGAAAAATCAGTGGGCTCAATGGTTACCCCTAGTTGAATGGTGGTACAACACTTCATACCATACAGCTACACACGTTACTCCTTTTGAAGCGGTATATGGACAGAAGCCACCTTCAGTTCTCTCATACTTATCAGGTGCCTCGAAGGTCCAGGAATTTGACCTAACAATTACAGCTCGAGAGGCTATTCTTCGTACCCTCAAAGATAATTTGGTCATGGAACAGAATCACATGAAGCAACAAGCAGATCAAGGTTGCCCTGAACGTCAATTTGCAGAAGAGGATCAGGTGTTTCTTCGACTGCAACCTTACAAGAAAACTTCCCTCAAGGTCGAGCATTGTCAGAAGCTAGCGCCCAAATTTTATGGTCCTTATACCGTGATCAAGCATGTGGGACGAGTCACCTATCAGTTAGCTTTGCCCAGCCATTCGAAGATACATCCTGTTTTTCATGTTTCATGCTTAAAGAAGGTGATTGGAGCTAAGTGCCAAATTCAAACCAACCTTTCAGAGTTAGCTGAAGAAGGATCCATTTGGCTACAACCAGAAGCAGTTTTGGACCAGCGTGAGCGTCACCTATGTCAGAGAACCATCAAGGAAGTGCTAGTATAGTGGAAGGATACAACTCCAGCAGATGCCACTTGGGAACCAGCTACCATTCTACAACAATTTCCTCATCTCAAGCCTTGAGGACAAGGTTGTTTTTAAGGGGGCGAACATGTTAGGGTCCTAACCCGCACACAGGTAGAAAAATATATTCGGATGTAATAAAGGTCAATATTAAGAATGCCTTTCAATAAAATAGAATAAGGTGGATGTAAGAAGACCTAATAGAAGCTTCCGCTTCTAGAAGGATCTTCCTCTAGATGCTTCTTTTTAGTATAAATAGGAGTCGAGGCTATGAGAACCCTAGCTTGGATATTATTGTAATAGAGATCTGCTCAACTGGAGTTTGCCCCCTCGAAGAGGCCCGTGAACATTGCTTTCAGATTCAAAGTGCTATTTTTTTTGTTATTCTTATATCATTTCAGTGTTATTGTGGTGAATGTTCTCGTTATATTGTTTTTATCCTGCCATTACTAACATTTTATTTATGTTCTGCATATATTTTATATCTTGTATATTACACTGGAAAGTAGTTTGGCTACCCTATTCTATGGTTGGGAGGAACATGGTTGTTCCTTTTATCTTCTAGTGAGCTGATTCAGATATGCAATCTTCCCTTCTCTGATTAAGTGTTTACTTCTAATTGTTGTAATACATCTGTTTGATTTACCGCATGTCTGCTAATATGTTTTGAGTTGCATCTAAATTGAATTATTTCTATCTCTGTGGAAGGAATTAGTTACAGAAGTAGCGTAATTATTAAAGTCTGTATGGATATAATAGTCTAAGCAAAAACAGTTCAATTATATGAATATGTGTAGTACAGATTCCTACAGAACAGTTTTATAAATTATTTATGAAAAATCACTTTCCGGTCAGCCCTTATGATTGAATTAGAATCGGTAAGAAAACGAGGAATTTATTTGATTTCTCCCTAGAATAATCAAATGGATTTGTATGATTAAATTCTGGAGGTAACTTCTATCTGTAATTGGATTTCCATTAAAATAGGGGTATTTCCTGTACATCGAAATTTATGGTGTCTACATCTAGGCATGAATAGATTGAAACTAGTCTAAATACATAAAGTAAGTATTTTAAGCAAGTGAAAATTCATATGTATAAACGAATTAGGGATCCTATCTGCCACTTTGTATAGACCTTGAGCCATTCTGAGTCAATAGAATTTCACGATAGATTGGTAACAAGGATATATCTAATTACTATTGGTAGGCATGATAAAGAAATACGGAAATCTAATGACTACATAGACAAACACGTGTATATAACTATATGCATGTATGTTTTAGTAAGAAGTTTATCCTATGCTCCGAATATAATAAATCTTTGACAGACACATAGTCATAATGGGAATTAAATTACGAAAGAGTGGGAATGCTCTAGTTAAAGAAACAGCCGATATATGATCATTCAATTTTTAAAACCGAACACAGAAGGCCAAACATAACAGTAAATCCATTGTTAAACTTTGGAAACTCTTTTCTTTCTAGGATGGGGTAGACCAATGGTATAGTATAAAGTCAAACCACACAAATAATAAGTACAATGTTCAAATTTAAAAGACAAAATTTCTTTGAAACAAATTAACTTTCGAACGAATTTGAATAGGTTGTCTTTTAATAATTAAAGAAAACGAAGTATATTATACAGTCGACCAGACTCTTTACTTATTTATAGATTCAGTACTTATATAGGAACTGGTGTTATGCCATTAATGGAAGGACGACCCAAGGGTTTACTCCAACAAGCGCTACAATAGACACAAAGATAGATACAACAGATCTAGTTGAATCATGATTCCCTTAGCCAACGGTAGAACCTGTAGAGTTAGCCGAGGGGTGAAAGGTTCGGAACTCAAATACCTTTTGCATGGAGGCAGTGACGGGTACCTGGGACTTGTGTGGATGGAGAGCTTGCACATAAATCAAATCTAGTAAAATTTAGCCTTTATTCAAGAAATAAGAATCTAGAAGGAGTAGATTGCAATAAGACTATAGGAGTTAAATCGAGGTTTCCCCTCTCAAGAAGATACTTATATTGTTCATGTATGGGTTTGAATCCTTGCCCCATCACCTGCTATCTGTCTAGATGTTCAGGACGAGGGAGGAGAATGTGGTACCATCTCTGATGAGTCCTCGCAACAACAAGGCCCACCTTTAGTGACAATAAAAAGTCTTATAACGAAACCATTACTTTGAAAATAGTACAAACTTTGCCATAAGTAGAAACTGAAGTAATACTATAGACATTTCACACAACATATCAAGATGATTAAAGGGTTAAGTCTAAATCAGTTCTGAATAAAAAACTATAACAAATACATATACAAAATAAATAGTAATATATCAAGATGATTAAAGGGTTAAGTCTAAATCAGTTCTGAATAAAAAACTATAACAAATACATATACAAAATAAACAGTAATAGCAGAGTCATCACACTATGGTGTTCAAAGTACGGAGATAAACTACCACCCCGTCAAGATGACATATCTTCGTGATACACATGGAAAGTTGTGCTACATGAGTCCCAGTTAAATTATTCAGGGTATCACGGAAACAAAAGACGACAATGATAATAGAGGTACCAGCCGAGAGCCTGGTAAATCTACAGGATAGTGACTCCATCCATTTTAGGGAATACAAAAGAAAATATGACATATTACCTATCAAACCGAAAGAGTCAGCATCCTTTTGATCCTTATACAGAACCAACCTACCTCCGCAAGATTCTTTTAGAAAGACGATAATAATAATAATGAAGAACAAGCCGTATGTATACTGCAACTTAGGCTTTTCGCTGTGAAACTTTATAAAATAAAGAGAAAAAACCAACGCGCATCACTTATTGGAGGAGAGGTGTATGCTTCGAACAACCCCAACTTTGAAAGACTCCATTGAATACTACAGAGGGATCCAAATGCCTAACCAGGAATGGATATCGACAATCCCAGGGAGGAAATCACTTTCCCAGGACAACAAGCGATCTTTCGAATGTTTTGGAGAGAAATAGTCGCAAGGTAGAGAACAACAAAAGAAAGGAAATCACTACAAAAACTAACGAAAACAACAAAACACCTAACATTGATTCCGAAGGTTTACATCTCTGTGTTGTTTATCTATATCGATAGTGTGTTTTAGAATACTTACCAGAGCCGAGGGTCGCGCCGGTAGTTACACCATGGGAAACCTCCTTCACTCACTACAATTTTCTCCTCTGAAATTGGGGTATGCCGACCCTCTTCGTGAAGACTCAAGAATGACAAAGATACAAACCTATTCTAACCCTAAGCGGTGCCTTGTCACCTCGTAGTAAATGCAAGGAGTGAAGAGGATGGATTGCCATGTGACAATGGCAGAGTGAATATGACACCTTGGGGTATGGAGCTAGTAACTACAAGGGAATTCGTAGGTGGCCCTAAATGAAGTTACAGAATTGTAAACTTTGGTGACAAAAATCCTTCTCGTACACTTAAAGGAGGATTTCGATGGGACACCACCATAACTCAAGTTAAACCATTATTTTCCACCCTGTGTAAATCCAAGACAGTGGTTAGATCCTAGAAATCTCATCATCCCACTGGCCTTTGGAATCTCGTACTTTCATGCCATCAACCGTCATTTCTAAAGAACTACAAATTAACCAAGACTTGGTTGTTATGTTAGTTGGTTGGTGTAAGAGAAAATCTGACCCCCCCTATCTGTTACGATTAAGAACTAATTACAGCATTCATGCCATAACAGCATAGGTGGATATGTGCGTGAACTTGAAGGCTTGGGTTATTTTATAAAAATGAGTTACATTGTGTATGCGCAGCCTATAGGTATACTTAAGAGAGTTACCTAATAAACTTGGGGACCTTTCCTCATAACCTTCTATGCTTGTGACGAACAGGAAAACCTTATGGTGTCTAGGGAATTTAAGAGTTGTGTCAAGGACTTTGTAATGGAACTTTAAAGTGAAGTATTGTTACAGAATTTCCTAACCAATCGACAACAGAGTTGCATGACTAGAACCCCTTTTTCCACCAAGAAACTGTTTAACAATTTTTATTTTTATTTTTTGTGTAAATATGAGATTCATTACAGTATCAAACCATCCTCTTTTATTATGATTCACCTTTCCATTTCCCTTTTGCAATTGAGCTTGATGTTTTCTGCCAATATTTCCTTCATCAATAAATTTGTGTTGATCACTAATCGGTAAGCCACAAAAAAAATCAAAGGTGTAATCCTTACCATGTTCCTTGTGTGCTTTCAAGTTGTTTCTGAATGTCGAAACAAACACATCAAATGATGTTCTTAGATTCATCAGGACTAACCCGATGAGTTTTCCATATTTCTTCTAATAATTCTTCCCACATTTTCCCAATTTCAATTGCATCTCTTTAACATGCACCAAATAGTCCTAGATTATATCGAAGGAATGAGGATCAATAGAGATCAATTCTTTCTCTAACGACATGACTTGGATTTCATTGAATTTTTCAAACAAAACTTAAACTTCTTCTAGAATTGATGAGGGTAGTTGATTCCATTGGTATGCAACCAAATATCCCACAATATATAGGTCATAATGACCCCCACAACCTCAACCTTCTTTCCTTCGACAATGAACTTCATCTGGTCATCCATCGGATATGGAATCACAATCTTTCTATATTTCCAAATTCCTTTACTTTTCAACAAGGTTTCCATATTTAGAGCCTAGATAACATAATTTGTTCCATTCAAAATGATAGGATTGATCTCCAAAGACATATTCAATATATAACAAATATGATATGTTTCCATAGGTTATAGTGAATAAGTCATTGACCCAGAGTCAATCATGAATAGATCTGACTTAGTAAGATTTTCAGAAAATATGTGAGGTATTAAACCAGTCGCTCAGATACCATGTTGGGGATTGGGTGTAACCTAGTACAAAAAAAAAAAACGAAATATGCATATAATCGAAGAGGATTAACTTCAGAAAGATTGGTGGTGTCTAAAGGCATTGTTACAATTCTTAATAACAATGCATTGTGATCATAACAAAACAATGTATATTGGACATAATTTATTGCATTGCAATGCACATATGTTTTCCAATTTCAATAATGACCTTTCGGGTCCTTTATTTATAGACTCAATATCTAACCAAATTCCTTGAAATCGAGAATATATTGTCCACATGCAACCATCAGTTGTTAGAGTTGACTCCATCAAATCTACTTTGGTTAGTTAACTAGTCAAGTTGGCTTGACCTAACCATCCACACATCTGATTCGTAGTCCATTGCTTATCTAGTCAATCCACCAACTGACTTTCTTCGACTTCTAGTAAAATGTTCGATCGACAACCTAGTCAACTACTCAACTTAATAATGTTGACTTCTGGTCGATCATCCAACTGACTATTTGCAATTGTTGTTCGACTACCCAACCAACTGGTTTAGGAGAAGATTGGAGAACCATCAAAACCTAAAGTTCCAACATTATTCAATTTTTTCAAAAACATTTCAAGTCTCCAAGTGTTTCTCCCATAGTTGGAAAATATCCTCTCTCATGATAAGTGTTTTACATTGTTGAAAATTTTATTCCTTTGTGATGTATTTCACCTAAATTATTTTGGTGGAACACATCACACCACACCAAAATTATTGCTTCTGACATACACCAAAATTATTCATATTTTACAAAGATTCTAAGTCTCAATTTCAACTTTCCTAGTCTATGTACAAGGGTATCAAACCATCCTCTTTTCTTATGATTCACCTTTCCCTTTCCCTTGAGAAAGTGATATTTTTGTTTTCCACCAATATTTCCTTCATCAAGAAATTTGTGTTGATCACTAATTGGTAAGCCACAAAAAAAATCAAAGGTGTAATCCTTACCATGTTCCTTGTGCCCCTGCAAGTTGGTTCTAAATGTCGAAACAAACACATTAAATGGTGTTCTCATATTCATCAGGACCAACTCGATGACTTGTCCATATTTCTTCCGATAATTATTCCCACATTTGTCCAATTTCAACTACATCTCTTTAACATGCACCAAATAGTCCTCAATTCTATCGAAGGAATGAAGATCAATAGAGATCAATTCTTTCTCAAACGACATGGGTTGAATTTCATTGAATTTTTCAAACAAAGACTTCAACTTCTTCTATAATTAATGAGGATAGTTGATTCCACTGGTACGAAACCGAATCTCCCATGATATATAGGTTGTAATGGCCCCCATAACCTCATCCTTATTTCCTTTGACAATGAACCTCATCTAGTCATCCATCGGATCTGGACTTGTAGTCTTTCTATACAACCAAAGTCCTTAATTTTCAACAAGGTTTCCATATCTATATCCTACATAACATAATTTGATCCATTCAAAATGTCAGGATAAATCTCCGAAGCCATCTTCAATATATAACAAATATGATATGTTTCCACATCTTACAACGAACAAATCATCAACCCAGAGTCAATCACAAATAGATCCAACTTAGCAATATTTGTAGACAACAAGTGAGGTATTAAAACAGTCTCTCTCATACCCTGTTGGGGATTGGCTGTAAACTAGTATGAAACAAATAAGAAATATGAAGATAATCGAAGAGGAATAATTTCAGAAAGATGAGTGGTGTCTAAAGGCACTTTTACAACACTTAAGCATAATGCATTGTGATCGGAACAAAACAATGTATATTGGAAATAATTTCTTGCATTACAATTCACATATTTTTTCAATTTTGATAATGACCCTTTCAGTCCTTTATTTATAGCCTCAATATCTAACCAACATCCTTGAAATTGAGAATATCTTATCCACATACAACCATCATTTTTTATAGTTGAATCTGTCAAATATACATTGGTTAGTTAGATAGTCAATTTGTCTTGACCCAACCATCCATGCATTCAATTCGTAGTCCATCACTCAACTAGTCAATCCACCAACTGACTGTATTCAAATTCTAGTTGACTATCTGATCGACATTCTAGTCGACTACTCGACTAACTAATGTTGACTTCTAGTCGATCTCCCAACCAACTATTTCCAATTTTCGTTTGACTACCCAACCGACTAGTCCTGGAGAAGAGTGATGAACCATCAGAACTTGAGGTTCCAACATTCTTCAAATTTTTCAAAAAAATTCTAAGTCTCTAAGTGTTTCTCGCATAGTTGGAAAATATCCTCTCTCATGATAAGTGTTTTACATTGAAAAAAAGTTGATTCCTTTGTGGTGTATTGCACCTAAATTATTTTGGTGCGACACATTACACCACACCAAAATTCGTGCTTTTGTGATACACACAAATTCTTCAATTTTCCCAAAGATTCTAAGTCTCAAAGTCTACTTTCTTGGGTCATAACACTATATCACACAAATATTAATTTCATGAAATATACACTATATCACATGAATATTAATTTCGTGTGATATATACTATACCACACAAAAATTATTTACATGTGATATAAGTTGTATTGCACTAAAGTTATTTTTGCGCGATACGCAAAGATTTCCCAAGTTTTCCTAAAAATTCTAAATCTTTTAGCACTTAGTCATTTTTCCGTACTTTTCCATTCAAATTTTGAGTTTTAAGAAATTGGTTTAACTCATTTTCAAGAACACATTTATGGAATTATACAAGGATTCAAGTATCATCCATTTACCAAGGATTCCTTCCAAATCCTTGTCCCACTCAAACACATTTCAACAAACTTACAAGGATTTTTCCTATGATATCCATTCTCAAACAATCTCTTGAGAATATATTCAATGGGTTCAATGGAAATTTACATTAAGTTCTTCCCATGTACTTCCTAAGTCCAAACATGCACTTTCCTMAAAGGCTTATACCATATTTAAGGGTCCCACTAAAACAAAGGTACTTTCATAAATAAACTAAGGAYRTTTATAGCTCTTAGACCCCAAAGTCAATCACATTATCACACACATGATTTCATTCTTTAAGGGATATAATTCTACAACCATATGGTATTTATTTACCAATGGAATTATACAACCATAGTCATGATTCACACAACATGTTGGTTTCATTCTTTAAGGGATACAATGCTACAACCATATGGTATTTATTTACCAATGGAATTATACAACCATAGTCATGATTCACASACCATGTTTAGGACCAACTACAATTGTATGGATGTTTATTCACATACTCACATCCAAATATTAATAGAGATAATGATACTCAATAGAAAGGTTGTAGAAATATATCAATTCCAATTATAGGAACACACTGGCATACATATGACCTTAATTTCCTAATACAAACACACAACAAGCCTGTAGGAAACAATATTTGACATTCAAGAAATGAAGTATTAACATAAAGAATATAATAATCCCATTCAATGAACAAGGATATGGAATTATATGTACTTGAATATTTAATGACAATAAAAAGTCTAAGGTAAAGAAAAATTCCACCCAACCATAGGTTATGTTGCTGTAATAACCCGGTTTTGATTCCCCATATTAAATAATGTATTTTGTTAATTGATGAAAGGTCGGAGTGCCCAAACAATTAAAAGAGGACATTGTGACTAGGAAATATAATGTTTTGATCATTATTAATAATAAAATACATCGTTGGTTTCTAGACATACAAGGACAAGAGTTATAGGATGTTATGATTTCACAAGAGAGGGGTCTTGAGGGGATAAGTGTTTATTTTATATTTTATTAACCCATTTTGGTTTTAATGGAGAATATCAGATACATGATCTTCTTGGGGGAAGGCCATGTAGATATTTAATTCCAAGAAATATATAAACCCATATTTGGGATGTTTGGGGGTTATCACCTTTCATTTTGTTCTCTCTCTCCATTCACTATTTTCACCCACTCTTCATTCCTAATTCATTTTGATCTTGGATTAGGAAAGAAAAACTAATTTTTGGAGAGGGCCATTGTTTTATTGGTTGTAATGACTATTGTTGTATTCCATCCATGAATCAATTATTTCATGTCTGAGAAGCATTGGCATGTGTTAAGTTTTTCTCACAACTATGAATCTTAAGAGTCCCAGCATGGAGATTCTTGACCAAATGCACTGGAGCCCTGGAAGGAGGTGGACAACTTGAGGGACTGTGTGGAAGAGAAGGGGGTCCATTCTCTTGGTCTGTGTACGCTAGATAGAAGAGATATGGTGTATTTTGGATTGTCGTGTGTGTTGAGAATTCTATGAGCGATTGAGTGTTGACTAGTTTGGGAAGTTGAGTGACACCCTGAAACTAACCTTGTGGATTCATAACCCTGGCTCGAGGGTGACATTGCTATTGATACTTGGAACAATAGTGTCTACTGTTGGGTCGAACTTCCTTGTTGTGTAGATAGTTGGTGATTTGTTTCATTAAAGATAAGTTATCTCTGTCATGGTTTCATTTACCTATATATTTATTTCCGTTGTGCATTAATTATAATCTTTGAGATTCATGTTTATAATATGCATGCTTGTTGGTTATTGTTGTGTATGGAATTATATTCATTCCTTTTTATGTTGTAGCATGAATCTTTATCTATGCATGTGAATATTTCATGCCTCTTTATTAATTTAAAAATTTATCAGAATTTGAAATCTGTTCAAAAGTGAGTTTTGAGGTAGTGTAGTTAGTTCATGGGTGGTTGGGTACGTTACAAATTGGTATCGGAGCTTCTGGTTTAACAACAGACTAGTATGGGCTTGAACTAGTGCAAATTTGAAAAAAAACCACTATTGCAAATTAGTTTGTGATGAATTTGGGGGAAAAACGATGAAGAACAAAAGTGAAATCCCCAAATTCTGAGTAGATTTCAAATTTCAGTTCTTTAGAGTAGTTAAATAAGTGATTTATGGCATCAATCTATAGTTTCAGAGTTGAATTCAGTTTTGGAAGTCGAATTCCAGTGAGTTTCATGACGACTCTATAGTTTTGTGGATTGACGACCCAAATTAATTCGACTGTGAGGATCAACGGTCAAGATTCAATCATAGAGGTACGAGAAAGGCATTCATGATAGGTCTTCAAGAATGAGGGTTCGAAAATACCTTGGAGTTGGAAGTCCGAAGAAAAGAATCTTGATGGTAGAATCCTGAAAGAACAAGAGCTGTTAAATTAGTCGGGATCATTCTCATCTATTAGATCTAGCAGAGATGTTCTTTCATAAAAGTTTTTTCGGAAGATCTTGTTTAGAAGAGTTCTGATGGTATCGAAAGAGAATATTCTTTGATATCCCCCTTTTCGGAGCAGTAAAAATTTGTTAATATTATTAACTCCGAATGAAAATTTTCGATGGTATCAAAAGGGAATATTCTTCGATATCCTCCTTTTTGGAGCAGTGAAACTTCGTCAATCTTCTGAACTCCGAATGAAAAGTTTCGACGGTATCAAAAGGGAATATTCTTATATACCCTCATTTTCGAAGCAGTGAAACTTCATCAATCTTATGAACTTCGAATGAAAAGTTCTGATGGTATCGAAAGGGAATATTCTTTGATACCCTCCTTTTCGGAGTAGTGAAACTCCATCATTCTTTTGGACTCCGAATGAAAATATATGATGGTATCGAAAGGGAATATTCTTTGATACGCTCTTTTCAGAGTCTCATTTGAGCGCGATTCTTTAGTACTCTGAATGGGCACCTCCAACGGATGGTCCAGATCTATTCCAATGTTAAGATCAATAGTGCAGATTGCCCCGTAGGAAAAACTGTTCCACAGTATAAAAAAAATGAAGTCTGGTCCATTTTCTTATTTTGGCCATAACAAGAGTAGATTAATTCATATTTGGATGAAACTTATGTGTTTTTTCCTCATAGATGAGATCTACAAAAGTTCTAGAGAGGGTCATTATCCATTTCTACTTGTATTTGTCAAAAAATTGTGAAATAGTGTTTTTTAAAGATCTGGGTCTAGATCATTGGAAGAGGTACAAATTAAGCTAAAATTCATTGAGAGTGTCCAGAAAGAAGACACATAAATAACCCACAAACGAACTAAATAAATCCTAAGGGATTGGAATGGGGTTACTAAAATAGGCCAAAATGCACTATTCTGGGCCACGTTTTTTAGATTTTTGAGATTGTTGGAGGAAAAGTGACCCCAGATCAAAAAACTGAAATTTTTTTATTTACTCAACATTTTATACACTCATCAAGAAAAACAACTTTGGTTTAGTGAAAAGGGGGAAAATGGTCATTTCTAGATTGTTGCAGTTGTTGAATGGAGTATCATATTGAAAATATGAAAGTTGTTATGAATTCCTTGTAATTTTTATAATCTATGCCTCATATAAAGTTTTCTCTAGTTATTGACATATTTTCTTCTGTAGTTGACTAAATTTGGCATTTCAATAAAATTTAACCAGTGGAGAAAATGCACAAATGGGGTGAAAGTAGTTTTTTCAAGAAGCCATAACTTTCAGCTCAGACATCAGATCGAGGAAAGAGTACTACTGTTGGAAATATGATTGTGAGGAGAATGACTTCGAATTGTTAGAATTTGGAGAATTGTGATATAAATATTCATAAATTGAGTAGTAAAAAGGACCTCTAGCATTAATTGACATTTTTTTATGATGTGCATATTTGTAACAAAAATGGTTGCTTCCACATTTTGCAGAATTAGGGGGTATAAACATATTAGTTCAATATAGAATGCATATTCAAGAAATGGAAGAAGGAGGGGGAGCCTTCAGTCATGATAAAGAGGCTAAATGACAAAATATCAGTGTTGGTAATGCATAGACAAAATCGAATGGACACAAGGATAGAGAGGAGAAAGAAACATTAATAGATACTATGAAAATCCTAAGAATATAAGTACATAGATACAAAGAAGACAATGAGAGATTGATAAGAGAAAAAAATCAAATAAATTCTCAAGTGATGCAAATCCTAAATCAGTTGCAGAGGTAAACAAATAATGGATCAAACTCAATATAGGAGGAAGAGGGCAGATATCGTGAAAGAAGAGATAACTATAGAAGAGATGGTTATTCAAGAAGTGCTATCAGAACTCATATACATCACTCACCTCCTTACTCAACAAGGAAATTTTATGCATCTGGAGATTCCATAAGTTGCCTAGAGGCGTCTCCTGTTAGGAAGCAAAGAGGAAGACATGAATTGGACAATTTTTAGGGAGAGTTGAGGAATCTTAAGGCACCATCATTTGATGGTGCAAGAGAAAGGGGAGATGATGTAGAAGCATGGTCTCTTGGATCAAGAGGTATTTTCAATTGCATAAGTACTCATCAAACCTAGAAGAAAAAATTTCCACTTACCATCTACATGGAAAAGTTGATATGTGGTTGGATCAACTTAAGCAAGTTCAGCACATAATTGAGAGATGAATCACTTGGAATAAATTAAAGAAATATTTTTAGAATGAGTACCTTTCAGAGAAATTCTATGAAAATACATAGGTTTTTTAGTGGACTACCTTCATTTTATAAAGAGAATATTCAATATGATGAGCCCAAGAATTTGACTAAGACCATCGGGAAGGATAAGTACATGTATGAGAAAGGAAAGGGAAACGAGTCTATGTATAAATCTTGGAAGGAT
This sequence comes from Picea engelmannii, assembly GCA_009831015.1. Classification (NCBI taxonomy): domain Eukaryota; kingdom Viridiplantae; phylum Streptophyta; class Pinopsida; order Pinales; family Pinaceae; genus Picea; species Picea engelmannii. The sequence goes on along the minus strand of ML805029.1, from coordinate 37,639 downwards.
AATAAGAAAGAGAAGTACGACTAGAAAAAGAAAGGATTCAAACCTCCTTTCAATAGAAATAGCCCAAATAAAAATCAGCTAGACCAGCCTGCTAAGGATGACTCCAAGAGAGAAGACCCCTTGGGAAAAGGGGAATACCACCTTTTAGCACAAGGAGTCACCCCATGACTGCATAGGGGTAAGCCTTACACATCAAGAAATATGAAAAGAAAGTTTATTTTGAAATTATGAGAGAGGTAGGGCTGAAGCTATCTGCTTGACTTGACAAATCATATGAATTTATCCCTGCAAATCATCTTCCATATGCAGCAAAACAGATCATCCAAAAGCAATGTTTAGCCTTTCAAAGATTTTAGGTGGAAGACTTTTATGAGAAAACATAGAACTGCAAACAGAAAGACGTGAAAATCCTTTTCAAGAATACTATTGATATAGTAGAAGAAGAATCATAATCTGGAGATCCTTTTCAGAAGAGATTTAGCAACACACACGGTAGGAGATCTCAAAGGATCCTCCTAAGAAACCCTCTCACACTTGTTGTTGAAGAAGAACAAAGATTAAGATTCAAAACAAAGAAAAAACATAGCTAAACATCACTTCCTTCTGCAAATGAATTCTTAACATAGAAAATGATAAGATAGGATATCTTCAAATTAATCTGTCAAAGTACAAAAATAGAGCCTCTCGGCCAGCCTCACTTGGCTCATGAATCCTCTCTTCAAGAGATCTATCCTTCCTTAAATAGAAAATAGAATCCAAATAACCTTAGGAGGTCAAATCCCATCTCCTCCAATGGATTCTAATCCTTGGAGATAGGTGGCAACAATCAAAGAGACAAAAATTCAACAAACTGCTAATTTTCAGGAATTTGTTGGAAGTCATTAATAAAATGTCTCCACCTCATTGCATGAGGCATTTTCTAGAGATAAATATTAGGTGCAGGTGTCCCTTGACATCTAACTGATCCTTGATAAGCCATTTGAATCCTCCTTGACAGGTGGCAACCTCCCAACAAGGCAAATATCAAAATCGTGACTGCTACAGGAAATTAGGTAGTGTCGTTGTAAAACAGTTGGTAGTGCCACTTCTATGTCTAATATCTCTCAAACCATAACACATTTTGAAAACTTGAGAGAGGTTTTTTTTATTTGAAATGTTATAAAAAAAAACCTCCTCCAGTTTTCAAAAATACCTTCTCAATTGTTCACAATCCAAGCTTTAAATTAGTGACTCAAAACAGGCAGAATAACTCTGCACAATTCAGCCTCTGCCAAAATTTCGATAGTGTCCACCTGTGTGTCTGTGTGCAATTCGGTAGAATAAATCTGTGGGTGCTTTTGATGCTTGGAACCTTGTGAGATTGTTTTAAATTCTTGTTCTTGACACTTTGCACCTTAACCAATCTTGTGCTAACACCACCAATCCAATGTTGGGGATGAAAAGAAAATCACTTGTACAAGGATTTCCCTCACATAAAAGACAAAGTGAAGACCATACACAACATCCAAGAGGATACAACAGTAGAATACATGGGAATAATATATGTAGCATTAGAAGATCAAAAATATGAGTACCAATCAAATATGATCAAGGTGGAAGTTAAGATCATTAATCATCTTGTTTCTATTTTAATTGATTGAGGAGCAATTCATTGTTACATTGATCCTAAAATAGTGGATAGATTACATTTGGAGAATAGTAAGCTTGAAAAATCAAGTTTGTTTCAGCTAGCCACTAGAACCAAAAGAAGAATCAATGAGATGGTCATAGGTTTTTCCATAATTCTTAATGGAGTGAATACTAATGTTGATATGAATATTATACCATTGGGGTCTTATGATATTATAATTGGAATGGATTGGTTGGAAAAGCATCATGCTTTCCTAGATTGTCATAACAAGACATTTACATGTCTTGATGAAGAAGGAAAACATAGCACTGTGAAAGGAGTTCCAAGACCCATTTCTATAAGGGAGATTTCATCCTTACAACTGAAGATATGTTTCAGAAAAGGATGTCAATTGTATGCATCCCATGTGGAGGAGTCAGAAAAGACAAAAGGGCCAAGCCTTGAAGATTTTTTGGTACTAGAAGAGTTTGAAGATGTATTCCAAGAAATACCAGGGTTGCCAGCAAAGAGGGAGATACATTTCTCTATTGATTTAGTACTAGGAGCTTCGCCAGTATAAAAAAAACCTTACATAATGAGTACACCAGAATTAAAAGAATTACAAATGCAATTGGAAGAATTGTTGAAGAAAAGGGTACATACGTCCAAGTGTTTCACCTTGGGGAGCACCATTACTCTTTGTCAAAAAGAAGGATGGAACATTAAGGCTGTGTATTGACTTTCGACAGCTGAATAAATCCACTCTGAAGAATAAATACCCTCTACCTAGAATTGATGACCTCTTTGATCAACTAAGAGGGGAAAATATATTTTTAAAAATAGACTTGAGATCAGGATACCATCAGGTAATAATCAAGTAAGAAGACGTCAATAAGACATCCTTTAGAACTAGGTATGGGCATTATGAATTTGTAGTGGTGCCATTTGGACTGTCTAATGCACCAACTATATTTATGTGTTTAATGAATGGCATATTCAGAAATTATTTAGATAAGTTCATCATAGTATTCCTGGATGAAATACTTGTCTATTCTAAGTCAGAGGAAGATCATGAATATCACCTAATATTGGTATTGCAAGTGCCTAGGGAACATTAGTTGTATTCCAAGCTTAGTAAGTGTTATTTTTACCAAGAACAAGTCTATTACTTGGGACATATTGTTTCATAACAAGGCATAGAAATCAATCTAGAGAACATTGAATCCATTAGGGGATGGCCAACACCTAGGAATGTTTCAGTGGTCAGATCTTTTATGGGATTAACTGGTTATTACAAAATATTTATAGCAGGGTTCTCTAAGATTGTTCATCCCATCACTTCTATGCAAAAGAAGGGAATTAAATTTAAATGGATAGCTGAGTGTGAAGAGAACTTTAATTTGTTGAAAGAATTCCTTACTAGTGCACCTATTTTAAATATTGTTGACCCAGATGAAAGTTTTGTGATATGTACATATGCATGCAAGGAAGGACTTGGTGGAGTCCTCACTCAAAATGGAAATGCCATTGGCTATGAGTCCAGAAAGCTTAAAGAACATGAGAGGAACTATGCCACACATGAATTGGAACTTGATTCCATTGTTCATGCATTGAATATGTGGAGGCATTATCTCATGGGGAAGAGATTTGAATTAAGAAAAAAACATAGTTGTTTGAAATATCTTTTTGAACAACCAACTTTGAATGCCAGGAAAACGAGATGGTTGGAATTTTTAAATATGATTTTGAAATCAGGCATATCATAGGAAAAGAAAATAAAGTTGTTGATGCACTTAGTAGAAGAGTACATCCCATGCATGATACAACCATTATTATGCATCAATCAGATTTAAATAGCATAATTTTAGATGTTGTTGTTACAAATCAACATTAAATACAGGTAAAAGAAATCTTACAATAGAAAATTAAATAATATGAGATGAAGGATGATGGATTACTTATTCATAAAAATAGAATTAATGTTCCTAGTTCAAGAGAACTTAGGAATTTGGTGTTAAAATAAATGCATAATGTTCCGTATGTCAGACATCCTGGTTACCAAAAAACAATTGCAACAGTAAGAATCCAATTCTTTTGGCCAATACTGAAGAAATATGTTGTTGATTACATTTCTATATGTATGGAATTTCAGAGAGTGAAGGATGAGCATAGGCATCCAATGGGTTTCCTACAACCATTGCCAATTCCAGAGAAGAAATGGGAAAGGGAAACCATTTATTTTATAGCTAAATTTCCTAAGACAATAAGGAAACGTGATTCAATCATGGTAGTGGTTGATAAATTGACAAAGGTTGCTCATTTTGTTCCTATAAAAATGACTCGTACAACAACTAATATTGCATAAATTTACATGAGAGAGATTGCTAGGTTGCATGGAATACCTAAGACAATTGTTTCAGACATAGATACAAAGTTTACTTCAAATTTATGGAGGGGATCGTTTAAAGGATTTGATACAAATCTAAACTTTATCACAACATACCATCCACAGTCATATGGGAAGACATGGGGAGTTAACCAAGTAATTGAAGACATGTTGAGGATGTATGTGATGGATAAGCCATCTAAGTGGGAAGATTACTTGCACTTGGTTGAGTTTTCCTATAATAATTGGTATCAAGCTTCATTGAAAATGAGCCCATTTGAAGCTTTGTATGGTAGGAAATGCAATACTCCAGTGAGTTGGGACAACCCAACAGATAGAGTGATACTTGGGCCAGAATTGCTAAAGAATATGGAAGACCAAATGGTTAGAATTAAGCATAATTTAAAGGCAACTCAAGATAGAAAAAAAATCTATGCAGATAAGAACAAGACAACTAGAGAATTTAAAGTGGGGGAACATGTTCTTTTGAAATTGAAGCCCAAAAAGAGCTCATTGAATTTGGGTAGTTGTACAAAGCTAGCAACTAGATTTTGTGGTCCATTTGAGATATTGGACATAATAGGGACAATTGCATATATGCTTGCATTGCCTACTTCTATGCATGTGCATAATGTATTTCATGTCTCTTTTCTAAAAAAATAGGTACATGGTCCTAACCATGTTATTCATTGGCATTTGATTCAGGTAGAGACAGAGGGAGACTTTTGGGTCCATCCAGTGTGCATATTGGACAAAAAATTCAAATTTCTCTGGAATCAAGTTATAGAGATGGTAAAAGTTTAGTGGACCTACTACGGTCCTGAAGATTCTACTTGGGAGCATGAGCATGCCATGTGGGTAGAGTGCCCACAAATTTTTGAATAATTTTGAAATTTTGATTTATGTTTTGTTTATGCACCGAGGACAGTGCCAAAATAAGGGGGAGGGGAATGTAATACCCCAGTTTTGATTCCACATATTAAATAATGTATTTTTCTAATTAATGAAAGACCAGAGTGCCAAAACAATTAAAAGAGGCCAGTGTTCCTAGGAAATGTAATGGTTTTTATCATTATTAATAATAAAATACATCACTGGATGCTAGAAGGACAAGGACAAGAGTTATAGGGGGATATGATTCCACAAGAGAGGGGGATTGAAGGGATAAGTATTTATTTTATATTTTATTTACCCATTTTGGTTTTAATGGAGAATATGAGTTACATGAACTTCTTTGGGGAAGGCCATGTGGATCTTTAATTCCAAGAAATATATAAACCCATGTTTCAGTTGTTTGGGGATTGTTACACATCAAAATTACTCACTTCAATGATGACTTATTTTCGTCATTACAGGTGTTGCAAGTGTCTCACTTTGGCCACAAGTGTCACAAGTGTCACAAATATCATACCGTTATCTTGCCTATGTCGTGTATCGAATGAAATCACAGTAACGCTTGATGACATCCTCAGATATTGGTTAAAATAAGGAGATGTCATTTGATGAAGAGTACAAAGCATTTTCCTTGAGAAAGACCAGTTAAAAATCACTTTTGAAGGGCAACGCTCCCCTACCCACTAGTAGGGAGAGCTAGTGCTCCTTTCCCTCCTTTGGGGGAGCGTTGCAACACTCTGTGCACCATTCTGGGGGAGCGTTGTGTTGTTGGGGAAATCAGGGGAAGATCCCCCTTATCTCTGAAATCAGTTTGATTTGAATCTAAAGTCAAGAGTCGATCTTAGGGAGGATGCACAATTGATGGAGAAAGATCCTCAACCTATCCCAAGGATCTCTAAGGTGGTTAGGCCTCTCAAAGCCTATATAAGGAGGCCTCCTCATGGTGAAAATAAAGAGACATTAAAGGCATCAAACGTATGATCTCATAAGGGAGATAATCAGTAAAGCATAGTCATTTTGTTTGTGGATCATTTGAGCAAAGGGTTGGACAAGGAGAGCTAGAAGAGCTTGTTGCAAATTCATCAATGGTTTGTAAGTATCTCTTTTGAGTTCTCATTAATACATGTTCTTGGCCTATTTCCTTCAAGATTGTGTATACCTACATGAAATTGTCTTTAATGGATATATCTAGTTTCAAACTAATCATGGTAGAATAGGAAGCATGCTTTGTCTTTGATTGGATTGCAAGACTTGTTGAAGAGCTTGGGGATCAGATCTCAACTTGGAATGGGCAAGGAAAAACATCGTAAAAAGGTACATGTTCTTACTATTCTCTATAGATTATATTATATAGGTTTAAAGGGATGTCAGTGATCAAATTTATCACCTTTATGTCTTGGTTATAGGGGTCTAGATCCAAGAGGAAGTTCACCTGTCCGCAGGGGGATTTTCCTGTAACAAAAATTGGCGACTCCATTGGGGAGAGACATCAATTTTTATTTCCTTGGTATGTCCCTGCCCTTTTCCCCACCTTTTAGATAACTTTTACTAATTATTCATCATCCATTAGCCTTCTCCTACCTTCACTAGCAATTTCACCAATTTTTATGCATTATGGGTGAGTTTTTCGCATTTTTTGTCTCTTTTTCTGAGATTCTGGGAGGACTAGAGCCCCCCCTAGGCCATACCAGAGAACTAATATCTGGCCAACGCTCCCCTACATTGTTTTAGGGAGTGTTGCAATGCTCTGTACCCTTGAGACAGGGAGCGCTAGTCTCTTTTTTGGGAGTTTTTGCCTTCTTTTGCTCAGTCTTTTGCAACCTGTTTTGCAGAGGTATTTACCCAGAGTGTGTGGTTGGTTTGTGAATTTGTTTGGATTGGTTTTTTATGCTTATCACTCCCTATTTTATTGATTGGAGCTTGAAACCTTTTTCAGAAATGTGAAATTTCCTTTTCTAGTTGCTTATTTTGTCTGGACAGTTTTGAGTGATTTCTCTTTCTCCCTATCTTTTCTTGGATTCTTCTTTGAATTTTCTTGTGTTACTTGAATTATTGATTGGTTGTAGAATCCTTGATTGTGTTCTTTTCAGAACAATTTCCTACTTGTTTTCTTTCATACCTCACTGCCTTGAGTGCATGCTTTGTTTGTAGCCTTTTTGCTTCGTGTCTTTTGCATCTGCATAGGACTCTTTCTCATGATTGAAAGTAGTAGAGCATAAAAGGATTTGTATTTACTTTCTTTATACATTAGAATCAAAAAAATAATCTAGATGCGTTCTTTCTTTTGGGTAGTGAAACTAGTTTGCATTTGAAGTAGCGAAATTGCATGGTTTTTGGCATTTTTTAGTCTTTAAATCTTAAAAATTTTCCCCCTCATGGCCAGGAGAGGCCAAGAATCGTGTATTGGTGTACAGTCTCTTTGACTCATTTCTTGAAGATCTTGACATTGATGAGTTCAATAAAAAATTTGGGACATTATGCATTTGGGAATGATAAAAGTTTTCTCCTTCTCATAATATAGCTTTCATCGAAGTGAAATATTTGCATTCTCATTTATTTTCATTGTTTAGAGTTGGTCAAAACATCATTTAGTCCACTCCACTTTCCTCTTGAGTAAACAACAGCCTTAAAATCAAGTGATAAACTAAAATTTATCAGACACTTTTACATTTTATGTTAACAAACCTACATTAGCTTAAGGTCTAGGGCTTTGGAATAGGTTCAAAGGATAACTTTCCAAAGCTGTCAAACAAACTTAGCATCTTGCGATAGGGAGAGAAAATCCAATTTTCGTATAAGATTACTAGGATCCCCCTCTCAAATAGGGGTTACGCACAAGGTCGTGTTTGGGAGAGTTACAGAGATTATCCCTCTATGGTTTAACCGTTCGTAGTAGTCCGATTGTATATTGGGGGTTCTTCTTGAGGTTCAATTGTCTTCATTTGGTCTCGGTGCTTCGTGAACTCTGAATCCGTTCGGGGTCCTCTAGAGTTCTACCGGTCCACTTGTCCTGAGTTCTCTTGAAGGATTTCAGACTTGTTATCCTGCCCATACGTTCGGACTGGACTGTCGATTGTACCCGCCCAGGGGCTAACTGGGAGTTGGTGACCTTAGTAGCCATAATCTTCAAGGTATTACACAAGGTGACGGTGAAGGGAAGTCTCATTGTACTTGGAACAGATGTTGGTCAAACTCACTCGGGCTCCTTGGAGGGTAAATCCATAGTTACTACGTGGAAGATTGCACCAAGGCGTCAATCCATTAAGAAGGTCGCCAACGTAACTGATCCACCTGTTAATGTTTATGCCATTATTATAGTTCTTTGCATTTCATAAGATAATATCATAATAAGAACAAGATCATTGAGAAATACACATCCACAAGAGACACAGCATTTATCCTGGGAAACCCTCTAGGGGAAGAAAACCCAACAAAAACTTCCTGATCATAAATAGCTTATACAATGTTCAAGAGATAACTCAACCAATACAAAAAAATTCCTCCTCAAGAGATGCGCCACCCTTCTTCTCCTCTTTCCAACTTGAAATTGCAGCTTGCCTCATAAGAGAATGAGCAAGTGAAGTGTGTCTTAGAAGTGAGGCGCTAGCCTCTTATTTATATCAATTTGGCACATGTGAAGAGTCACCATCTGGCAGGGCCGACCTCTCACTCTGGGTGGGTAAACCCACCTTTAACTGATTCTGTCCCTTCCATTATAACTGTTGGGGCCAACTTCTTATTCATCACTTTGTAATTGTCCGATGACCAATCCACAAAAGGGGATTTGGTCCTTATTCAATTACCGACATGATTAATCCTCAATGGGGATTAATCTATTAACAAAAATAATAATAATGACATGATTAATCCACAATGGGGATTTAATCCAATAATAATAAGAATGCTCTTCGCAGTTACATTATTTCAACACTCCCCCTTAACAAGAAGGGTATTCTTCATCAGCATCAGGCGAGAGAGGTCTGC